>CAJQZM010026202.1:0-15679 GCA_907164665.1 Colias nastes
TAAAAGTATTGCATTTATAAATCAAAGGTTAATTCGGAAAATAGTAATCATCAAGTAAACACACATGTTCCAAATTAATTCTGTACTATATTCATGAATACAAGTTCGGATAGCGATTAGAGATAGCAATCGATATAGATGTACTGTCTGGGCTAGGCTATTGGCCGCTCTGATTTATAGTCCGCATCTAGACATCTTCATTTAGCGCTGGTTTGAGCTTGACTATACTAACGGATACAGGGACAAAATTTTGATTGGAAAAAATCGGTGGTAAATGTTAAAATATGTTATGACGATTCAAGAGTGCTTCTAGAAGGAGTCTAATTGAATAAATAAATGTTTGACTTTGAGTTTGGTTTTTTTACCTGATTTTTATTTATTTTTAGTTGGGATAGGCAAATAGCAAAGTTGCAGCTAACTGAAAGATTTTTCATTCCTAAATTTAGCCTGAAAAAGCTTTATAGGCGCTTTTTCAGGCTAAATTTAACTATTTAGCTCATTTGAAGAGAAAAGCTTAAAAGCAATATATAAGCAACTTTTTTCACAAGCAAATTACAAAGAAAATATTTCTAGATCATTCTAAATCTAGTACGTACCTATCTTAATTGGTAAATGGTTCAAATAATTGTTCGTAAATTCTTCTCCCAAGTGTAAAAGATTACATAAACAAAGCTGATAAAAATATAATTCTAAAGCCATCCTCGAGAAATGTTAGTGAAGAAAATTGCGTGATACAAACACGGAAACTCACTATTACCATAAACATCACATTGTCATAGTTTACTGACAACTTATAAACTTTTTTGTCAAAATTACGAATACTCATTTTTGTGTTGATTTGACCGATTTTTAGTTTTTTTACGTTGGATATAAAGATTTGTTTTGACAACGGAATAAAACGCATATATTAAATATAGTTAATAGTAGGTACATTGACTTATTATTATTAATAACCACCAACCAAATTATCTAAATATATTACAGTAATATACACCTATGTACAACATGTAGAAATGAATATCGTTATAACATTTAAACGATTTGAATGAATATTGAATGTGTCTAATTCTTTTTTGGTAAGATTATTCAGATTTTTTTAAACCTCGACATGACTTGTCTGCACAGATTCAGTCGTTGTCTATAACACACTCTATATACCATAGAGTTGCCATTGTCTATGCCAAAAAAATAAAGCCCACCCACGTCACAGATAGCATAGCCGCAGATATCGAAGTACGAGGTAGATCCACAGATTGCACCTACGCAGGTGCTATGCAACATTTGCATTACGAATGCCAGTGTCTTGTTGATACGGTCTCTATTTTGTATGAGCGTTTTTTTATTCGTGTGTACGCGAAACCTACGCAATTCTTTGTTTCTTGAAGGTTATACCAAGTATTAAACATTTTAATATGTATTATTATAATATTTCATACTGCTGATACAGTTTATAGCAGTACTTAATTAATTGAAAATATATATACTAACGTCACAAACTAATGCTGATTAATTGCAACATAACTTGACAGTCCAGAACACGCACATTTAAAAAATTAACTCAAGTAATGATAAACATAAAACGATGATATAAATCGCATTACAAATTATAACGATGAGCGAGGGATATAAAGATAAACAATGCGAGCGCGACACTATGCGTGTTTCGGAATGTGCGTGGCGTGTCGTGATGCGCTGTTATTGTGTAAGCCACGCGAACGTGACGCGCGCCAGGCCCGAATTGCGTTCCATTTTTGAAATTTTTTTTTCGAATATGGGCTCCCACTTTCCAGCCAGTGCTATTTTTTTAGATTTTAGATTTTTTTTTTCAAAACGCGCCAATTTTTTGACAGTGCCGTAAAAAAGTTCAGAGTAATGATACCAACATAAAACACTTTTGTAAATATTATTGCGTTCGTTTCTATTTCGTCCATAATAAACATTACCTATACATGCAATATTCTGTTTGAATTCGTAAAATTAAGTTGACACCAATCTGACTTACGCATAATGTTGCCAGAGATTAAAAATTCTAAACAGCGTAAAAAAATAAACACTCGACATTATATCAAAGTCGGTAATATAGTATGAAAAATGAAAGCTTTTACGTAGGTACTTATGTTAAAATAATTCATGTCGCTAGGGCGTTGACAAAGCGCATTTTACGACATGGGTGTGTGCGTGTGATAACAATCTAAATTCTAAACACACACATGTCTATGTAAAAATGGAGCAAACTTTGACAAATTAATTTATTATACGTTATGCATATCTTAGGGATGGGTTTTGTTTTCACGGTTATGTAATGGTTTTCAGCTCTACGAATATTTTTTGTTATATAAAATTTTGTAGATGCTTTTGTTGTTTGTCACTGAAAATTTTTTAAAGGATCAATCACTGGCCCATACTTTTTAATAGTTTGTACTCCAATCAAATCTAGAGCCTGTAAAGGTCACGCACTACCCAATTTACGAAAAAGCCAGTATTATCCTTAATATTTTGGACTTTTGAACATTTTTTCCCAAAATATATTCTTTTACCAACACTTATTTTACTCAATATGCATTTTTCTTTACAGGTAAGTACGAGCTGGTTTCCTCGGTAAGCGTCCGGCGTTTCCTTAACGACCACAAATGTGTTTTAAATTTTCTGCCCAACAAAATTTAAAAGACCACAATATGTATTGGCTATCAATCATGGAAACGGCTGTTTATGGCTTACAGTGCATAAATGATAGACTACATGGAGTAATAGACATGTTAAGAACTGGCATGAAATGAGAAATTTTGCGAATGTGGGAATTTTAGGAGGAATAGAGTCCAGAGTTATCTTCGTTATACTCTCAATAATTAAAATAACAGATTGTCGATTTGTGGGACTTGTAGTGTGAAGAGCTGTTACCTACTATGGTTTTATAAATATAAATGGTATCAGAAGCTACAACAAGAAATGATAATTCATCCAAAGATGAACTCATATACCATAATATTATCAACGTATCATAAATACTTTAGTCTCTTTTTAATAATTATAAATCATCAGTTAAAAATCCTTGCGAACAGTGAAAATGCCCCACCACAAATACCAAAATTATCCCAAAAAAACCTCCCATCACAAAGCAGGTGCTGAGCCGTCAAATGCACAAGCACACACATGACAATAGCTGACACACAAACACGCAAACACGACAGTCGAAATAAATAACATAACAATACAATCGGCCATCGAAAGTGATATGGTGGTCTTATTGTCATCGCGTATCGGCCATCTTGGCTTAAACGAATGCCATGTGTCAAAATTGGAAAATTTTCAAATAAAGAACGTTTTATGAACGGGGTTCGCGGTTTTGGAATAAAAGATTTTGTTTCAATGAATAATTTTGATGATCGTTAAGTATTTGTTATTTCAAAAGTTCTCTTATAAAACTCAACGGCTAATTAAAAGATTGAACATTTACCTATTGATCATTTAAAACATATTTAAAATTGCCCACGAGTAAGTTCTTTGAAGAAGCTTTCCGATTACGCTAAGGTTACGTACATTGTCACAATAAAATAGAACAATGCAGTTTATTTACATAGTTTAATTTACAATATTGCGCTTATCATACGACCATACATTATTTATTATTTGAGCAATTTTTCTCACGCACAGTCTTATATCTTTCAATCCTACATTTGATCAATCCAATAAAGAGACAGTAAAAGGCTTCAAATAAGGCTTTATAACGTTTGTTAACGTAAACCCAACAATATTTTTCATCAAGTATTGACGGCACATACGCGGTCCCACTGCATCATAAAGCATGGCCTGAGTTCAAATCGTTTTATTATACAAAACTGACACTAACGCCCTTAAAACCATACAACGGCCGTGTCTCCAAAACCATCGCTTTTTGCCGCAATAAACCGATATAATATCGATAAAAAAATATCGATGCCGCGATTCTTGGAACAAATAGTCAATTATCGACAACACTGCGACCGCGGAATATCGATTACAAATCAGACGCATCGATTCATTCGATTCCCGGTAAATTGTGTTCCCGCGCTGTAGATAACAATTTTTAGATGTCAAGCTGATATTGTATCAATATTCGTTATAAGTTATATCGTCTACAGTCTGCAGTTCTTTAGCGCGATAAATTATTATTGTCGAAGGTACATAATTTGCTTGTTTGTTATCTCTATGCATATTTTAAGACAGCGTTTCGACCGGTTTCCGGAGTGCAGAGACAAAATTCTGCTGATTATGAAGTCAGAAACATGTCCAGTAACTGCGGGGTCAGGGCTGTGGGCTGTGGCCCTTAACCTTGTATTGTCCCCTGGATATGTATGACTTTATAAATGTATGGGCGTATCTTAGTACTAGGAAAATCGCAAAAGCAGAGCTACATTCAAATATACAATGAGACTTAACTTTTCATTCAATTACAATTTAAATTATGTATACTGCATTTACCAATAAAACTATTTTTAAGCATGTGATACAATTTAAAAATACTGACAGAAAACTATTTTCACGAACGTGCTACAATTTCACACCAAAATATTATATAACTAGCGGTCCGCCCCGGCTTCGCCCGTGGTACCTACATGTTTACGTTTTTTTTCATAAGAACCATCCTCGTAGGTACTTCAAGGAATAGATTCCGCAGCGCACGCGATGACAGGGAATTTTTTACACCTTGGGTTACATTATTGCATTTTTGTTAAGGATCTCTATTTTTTTTTTAAATCCATTAAAGCCCATGTTGCTCAGTGAAGATGCAGCTTTCTAATGGTGAAAGAATTTTTGAAATCGGTCCAGTAGTTTATGCGTGAAAACCATACATACATACATAATAACAAACCTTTCCTCTTTATAATATTAGTATAGAAGTATAGATATGGTCAAAAACTGAACATGCACGTTTAATTGCCAATACATTACCCATAAGTCGCGGGAACTATCTACACTTACGTAAATAATTAATTTAAAAACACAGCACACGACTATATAATTTGCGCAGCAATATTACGGGGATAATGAGAGCGTGGTACCAAAGCATTGTTTACAGATGCGATCTGCGTTATCTGTGGTATTTTTGTTCAGCTGCCGTGTTTTCACTTATCTGTATTCGAATAGGGCCAATTGTTTGCGCCGTTTTCGTCATCTTATATTGTCTGTGGCCGGTGTTGATATCGATACCGGATTCGAGATTTGAAGATAATCGTTTTCGGTATAAACGATTGTTGGGAGCTTGTTAATACTGTATTGTTGTATTATAATTGAAACGGTGCAAGTTGTAATTAGATGCAAAGAATTAACAAATAAACATTCAGTAGCAAGACAATGCGTTTTTTCGGTCTATTGGTAATGCTCCTTTTCACTAATTATAAAGCATACATTTTTGGTCGGTCTTAATAAATTTATGCTAAAATTTTTGGTGTAGGTAGGTATATCACGTCTATATAGGTACTTCTGATACATTATGTACTTATACTTGTTTAGTTATTAAAACTGAATAAAAGTATACCTATTTCTACATTCAGAAGCATCCGCAATTTTACATAATATCAAAGTATTTACTCCTTACGCTTAAAAGGTAGGTATATCTCGACTGCCTTACAAGCTCCTTATCAAAAGGCGAACCGTAACTTGTATGCACTATAGACAATCATTTTAGTACAAAATCGTATTTATTGTAGATGCAGCGGATAATAAGCGGGATGAATAACGCACGAAGCAAATTAGGCTCCGATCACATGATACGTCCGCGCCGCGCGTCAAGCCTGCCGCAATAACGAACCGCGTATTGTATGCAAAACCTGGCCAAAAATGGTATTTTTAATAGTTTTATGATCATGAGCGATGGGATTAGCATACAGAAATTGATCCGTTTATTGGATTAGATGTATGAATAAAAATAACCGACTTTAACAACAGAAAAATAAAATATAAAAATGATTTGATATTACATATTAATTACTACATAATATTACTATAAATATATTTAAATTTGCTATTTACTAAATAGGTTTGATGTCGGTGCACGAACTTAATACTAAATGCTTAGTGCTTGGCACCGACTTCTCTTCTCCTCCTCCTTTTTTTTAAAGTCGGGTTAAAATAAAAGAAAAGGAAGGAAGGAATGTTGTAGAGAAAATTAATAAAAAAAATTTAATCAGTTTTTTTGATAGCAGACACCTAAGTACCAGTTGTTTCTTAAAGCTATGATTAAAATAAGTTAATGCTTAAACGAAAACATTAATTTACTATCATATCTCTCTTTTCGATGCATTAAAAAATAAACAAAACTTGAATAAATGGTATTTTTATACTTAACAACTTTAGTATAAAACTACGTTAAAAATAGCCTATTTGCGTATTGTTACTTTCCGCGATCGCCTATTAAAGTCCATTGTAATGCCGATCGCCTACCCTGATCCGCAAGCCGTATCGAGATAATATCCTCCTTACTCCATTGCTACTAAACACACAATCCCGTGTACCGATACAGCATTTATGACTTTCTGTCATCGCCGTCAAAATTCATCTGTGTAACCGCCCGGTTGGTTGCAGACGAGATTACACTTTGAATGGATTGTACAAGCGCTATTTTTCTTTGTGCTCGCGTCGGGAGATAGGACGTTTTAATAATAGATCCGTGGCGCTATCGGGATCACCTTAATGATTCCTCGATGTCGGATAGCCATTGTGTTGGATGTAAATTTGTAGCCGTCGGCGCGGGTAATGATGTGAGAACAAACTTAAGATGCCGATAGCTGCGATCGAGATCGCTCCGTGTGTTCTGCTCTTTATATTTTGAGCTTTTTTTACGTGATGTACGAATTGATTTTAACTTTTACAGAATGTGGATATGTTTGGTATAGTTATATGTATACTCGTTGGTGATTGTATTTCTCGGTACTCTGATTATTGTAGAACCCAAGAAAGTTTGATTTATATTGACAGCTCTATAAAAAATTGTCTCAATTATGTGAGCTGGTTTATAAACTAAATGCTACAATACGCACGTGGCATGCATTGTTTCCCGCCAAATTAACTGTCAAATTGACAATAGATAGAATAAATTTAGCAAAGTGCAGACAAAATTAGCATACATTAAAATATTTATCGCGCTAATAGCGCTTAGCTATTTCCTTATCTCCACGATCGCCATTTGCTTTCTTGTAATGGAAAAAATATGTTCATTCAGGTCAAAGACAATAAAACTAAACAGTATATTATCCTTGCATTATGCAACTACTCATTTTAATGTATTAATTGCAATAAATAATATGAAATCGACGAACGATGCAAACCATTGTTAAAATAAATTAGGAATAGAGCAAAGCTCTAGAACATTTTTATATTAAAAGTATAACATACGTATAATATTTAATATAGCTTTTAAACACATTATTTGGTTATCATGTAACAGCAAAACCTTTACGTTTTATTAAATGACATCAACAAAGCGTTTCAAAATGGCCGCCGCTAAACACCATCATTAGCGTTATCGCACTATTTTGTCGAATAGACAAAATTTCAGTCTTTCAGCAATATAATGAGCGTCATGTAAAGGATATTTTGAGGGTACGCGGTAAATAAATATAGAACAAAGGGGATGAAAAACGACACAAGCCATTTTGGCGGGAACGCATTTTATGAACATGAGTAGTGATGTGCGTAATCAATTTTAGTTATATTGAAATACAAATGACTTTTATTTTCATTAAATTTGGTAAATGGAATTCATTATTTTAAGCCCGCCAAGAGGCACGCTCTACGTCTCTACACTGAACACAACACGTGTTCAGTGTAGACACGAATACATTTGAACAAGATGGACTCGAGTCCATCTTATGAATTCCACAATTAATTGTCACTCGAACATTAAATAGGAATTCACAATAATTAAGACTCTTAACTCTTAACTGCGACAGCGTGGCATGACATCATTATCGCGTGGAATCGATTCTTTTTTTATATCGAGTATAATCGAAATCGAGCGTGGCGCCGCCGGCCGATCAGTTTTATCGTTCTATTATCGAAGACTAATGCACTGAGCGAGATAACGCGGACATAAGAGCGGGGGCAGATAAAGTCAGTGTGGCCATGTTAAAAATAGTTTACACGCATACTTGTCTATGGTAGGGTTGCAATCTTTAATATTTATGAGATGCTGAATAATTTTGTTTGTCGATTAGCTGGTTATTAAAATAGAAATAAATAATACCCCCAGATATGGATACCGGTAAATGGATCTCTTATCGAATTGATTTATCATATTTGCATCCTATATCTGGAAAAAAAACCATAAGTTCGATAAGTTAATAGTATGTTATCGCAATTTTGATGTAGTCTTGTCGTTATTTAAATCAATTTGCTAATTATGTAAACATCTTAATTATATAATATTATAACTAGTTGTAGGTAAGTATCGATAGGTTTGTAATGTCGATAGATGTTGGCGGAGTAACCCTAGTTACATATTTAAAAATGGAATTCCACCCACAAATTCTTTTACTTATCGACAGCCGAGAGGAATACGTCTTCCTTACTTAAATAGTCATTACGAACTCTTTCCTTTGGCGTTTATCGAGCGCGGCCGGCGTCGAAGAGATGGCAATAATAAAAATTATCTATACAAATGGGCTCGGATTACTCGACGACATAAATTCGGCTCTCGCCCAATGAGCGCTGGCTGGCGGAAGATAAAGGGTCAACGGATTTTAGAGCATCGTTTTTGCTAGTTTCCCCGATTGGTTCCACGTCAGTCAATTAGTGCTCTTATCGATTAGGCGAAGATCATAGACGGACTTTTATGACTCGAAATGGACTCTGATAATATGGTAGGATTAAATTATTTGTTTACGTGTTTCTTTTAATGACTATTGATTAATTAGCTTTAAGGATATTTAAGTTAAACTATCATTTTATATAATTTATTTACATTTACTTTAAGATTTTAATGTGAACAAATTAATAAACAAAAAAAATTACTTAATTTCAATTGGTAATGACGACATGAAAAGATAATAACAACATTAAGAAACATATCTGAAAAATTCTTCGTAATCTCTTTCAAATGCTAAAGACCGTGTCAGGGAATAGAGAAATATTTTAAAGTCCAATCCGTTCAAAAAACGGTAAAAAAACCGGCAACCGGCGAGGCTCGTATCGGGCGCTTACCGAGACACCGCAGCAGAGTTATTCGACAAAAATGCTAATTTTCAAATCTCGAACTCTCGCCCGCCCGCCACAATCGGAACGACTTGAATTTTTTTACGATTCGATGTTTATCCACCGGTCGCGGTACAACACTAATTTCTCATTCAATCTCTTCCTTTTGTCATTATTTGTACTAAATTTGCCGCCAATTTTGTAAGGACGGACTTATAGAAATGCAGTAAGTGATTTTTTTTCTGTAAAATAAGTTATAAACGCTAATAAATTGCTATTTGGAGTGTCCTAAAATTAGTAGAAAGTCATCGAATTCTGATAGACGTAGATAATAGTTACAGGTAAATAAAGTTCGCATGCGCATTGACTTTAAAAATATCACTAAACAATAGTTAAAACATTTCATTATTAAGATTAAAACGGCAATAACATATCAAGATTAAATTTACAAGATTCTAAACAACAATAAGCATTTAATTAACTCGCTATCTCGTCGACATTTCCCTGCATCTATTAAATTCGATTAAAATAAACTTTATAAATAATCGATTAGAATCGCGTCCAATCGCCATCGATTTTCTTTAATTATACAAATTATCGAAGGGACAGCTATCACCGCCATCTCCTGGCAACACTGCAATTTCCCGCGATAACGTCCAGCTGATGATTAAAATCGAATTTATTAAAAATAAATACCTACCTGGCGACCGCAAAAACATCGCTACATCGTTCAAGAATGCGTGTATATTTTTTGTGAATAACTTATATTAAATGCGTGTGGAAGTGACAGATAATAGGAGTCAATAAAAAATGTAAACTACTTAATGTAATTGTAATAAATAATGGATTGTGTCAGGCTTTTCCGTCACCGGACGGTAAGATCTTTAGATACACTTATTAATGTTTAATAGCGTAAACATATAAATATGCCACCTAAATAAAACAAATATTTCTTCGTCCTTTAGTGCCTGAATATTCATTACTAATTACAAACCAGGAATTCCATTTATTGCCTTTCAACGTTGCACTTCCAGAACGGTTCTAAATTCAAAATTACGGTGCATAGACAAAGCAAACGACTATTCTTTTTTACATAATAATTAATAAATACTGGCCATTACAAGCGGTTTATTGCCAGCCATTCCCATTTTGTATTGAAGAAAAAATCGAGCGCATTAGATCGAAGCTCGATCCATCACTAGCTTGTTAACACGATCACAAGTGGACTTTTTTTCACTAGTGTTGTTCTGTCTATCGATGTCAGTAGTAATTGGTATGGGAGTAGCCGTCGGACGCGATGTTTGAAGGCGAACAGAGTTAATTATTTTCGTCGAAAGATACTATCGTATCGAGATAGTGTTGTAACAAATAGATTGTATTGACGCGATAGTGGCGTTCTAATATCGATGTAATCTTGTTGCTTGTCCGTTTATGTGTTGTAAGTACGTGTGTATTTAAATAAAACAGTTTTGTTTCTTTATTGATTTAAATTGCGTTTGTTGAATATAGAACGTGGCTTTGTGATATTTTATGAATTATGTTAAAAACGTATAGACCCTATAAGATAAATACTATACAGTACATTAAATTAATTTTACGTAACAAATTATTTAAAATTCCAACTCCACAGAGTATAATATTTCCACAAATGCATAATCCGCCTCAATTATTTTTTATTTTTAATCATTAAGCGTTATCGTTTTATTAATTACATGGTAACCCACATAGCCTAGTAAACCCTTTAACAAACGAGTGTATTATCAGCTTCAAGAATCTCTACGACCTCTATGATTGATGTAGAATGCAAGTTAATATTCATAAGGTGTTGCCACATGTAATTTGTAATGATGTGTGAATTTTTCGATGCGGCAACTCGCAATGCTTTGACAGTTGGGTAAGTAGATTGTTTATCTGTGGCAAACAAATTGAAAGCTTCAAAAGCTGGTTGGTAAACGAAAACATGTGTTCGGCTGTGATTTAAAAATAAAAATCTGTTGTTAAAAAATATAATTAACAATTTTTATTGGACTTTATTTTCGTCACATGCATCATAATGAAAAAAAACATACCAATTTCTTAGTCATAAAGTTATTAAGAACTTGACTTATTTACTTCTGTATACTTGAGCTTTCGCTTATCCATAATTTAACCGTTTCGTACATCGATGTACAGTTTCTTTAACTCCGTTGTAATTAAAAGAAAAAATTGTTCTACACATGTGCGATCGTATCGAGATTGGGATTTAAATAAAATAATAGTTTTACTTTACGTGACCTACATGATAATATAACATTTTTTCTAGAAATTACAAAAGCTTTACCTACTTACCTGTTTATAAATTGATATTATTTTGTGATAAAACAAATGAACTAACGCACTTTAATAATTTTAGTATTAAAATGTGGTACTTTTTCTTTTTATTTAAAAGGCTTTTGTGAAATTTCGAGGCGTTTATTTATATTTTTTTCAAAACTTAGATAAGAACATTAGATTGAAAAAAAGCAGTAAAATCTCCTCTCGTTTACAAAAGCTCATCATAATATAACAGAGCTTTTTTAAACTAACTAGCTTTTTAAAAAGATCCTAAACTATAATCACTAAACTCCACTACTAAAATTATCAATTGCAAATCATTTGAACATTAAAACAAGCATTGTACAATAAGATATTATCACGGCTGTTTCACGTAATCATAAAATCAGCGTCAGGCGGAATAAATAATGATGTATGCATTTCCCAGTCGCCTATCGGAGATCTTTTGCGGAACACTATCATATCGGTATCGGGTTTCCAGAAAATTCGAAGCGAATCACGCGTGGAATACAATAATGTGTGACGTCACGTTTTGAGCGGGAACTTTTTCGTATGGGTCATAGTTCGGACTATAGTTTTATATTATGTGTGGTTCGGTATTCGGACTATCTTTCTCGTTTCTATAAACCCTTGGAGATTGTAGTTGGAATATGGTTCTTTTGACGAAATGAGCTGTGATTTGAGACTGGATGGTGTTGTTTTTGTTGAATAAAAGAACTTACTTTTAAATTTTTTCAGAAGTGCTATCTTGTCACTTGTCTGTGAAGCATTCTTATTGTCATAAATATGCAAATCTTTTTCATTATTTTATTAAATAGAGAGTTTAGGTAACTTTTCATGCTGTTCCTAGATAGTAATCTACCACGTCCCAGTGATATGCCTGCTATTTCACTTTTGACTCAACATATCGTACAATCGATATTTTAATATTCGATCTAAACGATCATATAATTAAATCGAGATCGATACGATTGGGCGCGGGGTACCGTCACGTTTTGCGTCACGACGCCCACTTTTGACGCCTCCAGCGCGAACGCAACTTTATCGTTTATCGATATCGACTATTGATGGTGCAATCGTTTAAGTAGAATGTGCATGCTTCTTAATCGACAGTCCTGTACTAAAGTGTGTGTGTGTAATTACTGCCATATGAAACTCTCCTGAAAAACTTATGAAATCAAACTCGACGTCTTCATTCGTCGTAAGTAAAAAAGAAAATCCCTTCTGATTTAGAATAGTCATACCATGGATATCCTTGTAATATACTCACTAGGTATATTCCCATATGCCAACCCAATAACTGCCCTGAACATTAAACTTTTAAAACTGCCATTTCATTTAAACCCAGAGCAGGTCGGAATCGACGTCGCAATTATAATATTAATTCACGATTGACGTGGTGTTATGAGGTCGCATGTGAGGGGCTGCGTTTTGCATAGATTTAAAAAAGCGATTGTTATGTAAATATCGAGAGTGCAATGCCGTGTTTTGTTTCTGAGTTGTGGGGAAAGACGCTAATCAAAATTAGTAGCGAACTATGTAGACTCGAAATGTTTTGGTGATGCCTTGTGTAGTTTGAATTTGAACCCATATAGAGACGCTAGGCTCACATTACAGTTTAAGGTAGGTAAGTAAGAAGTAATATCTTGGATGGATGACAAAAATATTTTAAACCTACAAGCTACAAGTAAATTTTCTCTCCTGGAAATAAAAAATAGTTAGATCCATTGATTAGGCTCTGGCTATTTATAAATCTATATACTATATTAATTATAAACGAAATAATTTTATTTATATATGTTATAATTTCTATTAAACTTATAATTACTACCTATACACACAATATTTGACTTAAAACTTCAAAAAGCACGTAAAGTCAAAGCGAAAGCTATAAAGACAAAGCTTCCGGTGCTTTTGTAATCGATGTAACTAGATTTAAATACACTTCCTTTAACATCTTTACACACACGCACACAAAACAAATGACACATACTTGTACACATAATTTGATGTACTTGTGTGCACTATCACGACATCAAGATTTATACAGGACGCAAGGAAGCCTTATCTAGCTGCGAGCGACGTTTTTGCACTCAGCGCGATTTCTTGCTGTGACACTTTTTTTGCTTGTAAAATATAGGTTATGTGAATTACTGAGTTCTGAATTATGTGAATTAATAACTTAACTAATATAGGTAACTATACAACTAATATTATAAATGCGAAAGTTTGTGAGGATGTGTATGTATATGTGTATGTTTGTTACTCTTTCACTCAAATACTACTGAACAGATTGCAATGAAATTTAGCACATATATAGAGGGTAACTTGGATTAACACATAGGATAGGTTTTATCCCAGAAATCCCACGGGAACGGGAACTATGCGGGTTTTTCTTTGAAAACGCGGGTGAAGCCGCGAGCGGAAAGCTAGTTAATAAAGGCTGGTGGTTTAACCCCTTACCGCATACAAAGCCATATATGGACGACGAAGTTCATGAATTTTTTATAGGCTAACTATAAACAATATCTAAAAAAACTACCTTACATCTTAAACAGCATTTCATCGAGAATTGAAACGTAATTAATTTATACAGTGTAAATATTATCCATCAGATATATTATAGATTTAGTCTAGCGCGTGCGACGGTTTGGGTGCGCGGAAAAAACCGTGATTTTCAAATTAAGATTTCAATATCAAAAAGGTGAGTAAAGCCATGAAAAAAAATATTACTTCATTCTTTAGTCTTTCTTAAATAAGGTTAAACATTTGGTTTTGTTGTTTTTTTTGCTTTAATCGTGTTTTTTTGTACTTTTCCAAATCTGTCATATTTGGCTTCGTATGCATTCCGTCCAAAATATATTATGTCATATGTGGCTTGGTATGCATTCAAGGATACTTTCACTGATTGTTCCAGTATCAATCCTGGACACTTTTATCTCACTGCTAAGCATGTAAATATCATATCATCATCAATAAATACAGACTCATGCTATATGCCACTGTATTAATTTTAATTAGCCGTTTCAGAGCAAATGCGAAAGTCAGGGAAAGCTCTTATTACCAAAAGACGTGGTCGTCTCTCAAAAACTTAGGAACATCGGCATCTCTGTTGTCTCCTCAGTATTCCTGACTCGCTAATTGCCGCAAAAAAGCTACGAAAAACTCCTGCAAGACATCTAGATTTACACTTTGATTCTGTACGATCTGATAGGATTAGTCATTACCCAATTTGGAAGAAGAACACCCGTCAGCTATGCCTATATTGTTCCAATTTCGCTCCTTCACGTTATGTAAAAAATATAACGTGTTTTTATGTTATAATGAGAAACGTAATTGTTTTAACTTTTAAGCAATTTCACGAAGTATAAGTTGGCTGTGATTCTGGGTGTTATTTAGGTATCCATATAAATTACTTACATTTCGCCCGCGGCCTCGCCCGCGCCCGTCAAAGAAAACCCCGCATAGTTCCCGTTCCCGTGGGATTTCTGGGATAAAACCTATCCTATGTGTTAGTCCAAGTTACCCTCTATATTATGTGTGCTGAATTTCATTGAAGTCGGTTCAGTAGTATTTGCGTGAAAGAGTAACAAACGAACACATACACATACATTCACCCTCACAAACTTGCGCATTTATAATATTAGTAGGATAGGATTTATGTAAAATGTATGTAGTATATCAGTTGACTTAGGAATTAGGATTCAGGATACAAGCCTAAGTTTAGTTTGGGGCTTGGCAACCATGTGTGTGAAATTAGTCCGGAATATATTTTTATTTTATTAATTAGACACTATTTTTTATTACTTTCTAATTGCATACGAAGCCATATATGACAGAAAAAATACAACGAACACTGCATACGAGTCCATATATGGCGCCGTTTCATATTTTCTATAATATAAGTAAATAATTTTTTTTCTCAATTTGATCTCTTAATGTAAGGTATAATAAACACTTTTTTGCAAAAAAAAAAATTTTGTTTCATCTCCTTAATAATTCATGCAATAAGGGGTTAATATTAATGGGTTTAGAAAGAGGTAAAGTTTAATGTAGGTATGTTAGTTTAAAATATTTTTGACAATAATTGATTGAAGTAAATACGTAAGCTCTATCGTTTCTTGTAATTGTTTCAAAGTAAAAATGTTACCGTTAGTGCCTTTTCACACGTACCGGTTGCCGGGTAGCCGGCGCCGGA
>CAJQZM010026203.1:0-18608 GCA_907164665.1 Colias nastes
TTAAAACTGGGAAGGAAGGAAATGGATAATCCTCGACTAAAAAAAAAAAAATTACTACGAGGTCAGTCAGTGGGTTGATCAGGAATAAATCTAACAGGGTACAGACCTTTGCATATAGAAAAAAGTTTATTGCAATCCTTTAAGGTTTAAAATTCATATAAATGAGAGCCTTAGATACTGCTTCTTATAAGCTTATTGTCTGTTAGATACATATAATATATACTTTCTCCTAATCCTAACAGAAAATTAGACACCTGACTAAAATAACAAAGAGCTCTACATATCCAAAACATCCTATTTATATTGCAAGTTTCCTACTAAAAATGATCTCATAAACTCTTCACAAAGCTAAATTAAAATGAACTAGCGTCAAATAACCTTGAGTGTCCGAGGGTACTTCCCGAGATATAAATGTGGCTCATTAATCAATGTAATTAGATCATTAGAGGGATAGGGTTACATGGACTCACTATCATTTTTATAGCGTCGCAAAATAGATTGGGTTCAAGATATATGATAGCGTTGTTTGAGTAAAAAACTATGGAAACTTTTAGTTCAGTATCATGTTTATGGTAATGTCAAAAGTAATCAATATTCTAAATAAGATGTCAATCTTATTGTTATTACTTTTAAGTTGTTAACATCCGAAGACCATAATTACAAACTGCTGATGCTTTTTCAAATTTATGATACATCATAAAATAATCAATCAATTGATTATTTGGTTTTATTAAAAACAAATGGACGAGTTTCCACGACATTAGCGAGTTATCTATAAATTATTTAAATAGCTTTGACTTTTTGCTTTGCGCTTAAGACTTAAACACTAATGAAGCATTATATAGCTTAAAGCATAAACCAGTTGCAAAATGGCCGATTACACGATAAGGCCTCATACAAGTATGTACATAATTGGCTACTTAATATAATTTTTCCGCGTTCCTAAGCTGTATCGGGCTAGCTTAATTGGTACCGCTATGATTTATTATAGTTAATTTTATGTTAATCAGCTATTGAATAATTTGCGAACTATTCTGGACGAAGAATATTTATGCGTTGAAAGTATAGATATAAAAAAGTATAGATATAAAAAAATAAAGTATAGATATAATGAATAAGTTTCTTTCTTGGTAAGGAATAATGTCTTTAATCAAATAGGAAGTTGTATTTGATCAAAGCAACCTTTTACGCTTATACTAAGTTAACGTAAAAAGATAAGTAAAAAATAAAACGTGTTAGTTAAAAAATGTCATGTAAATATTTTATTCCCTAAAATTTACTAAAAATTTAGGAAACAGTCTTAAAAACAAAGCCTGATCTCTATCATATAAATAACTGTATAATATGTCCGTCTTATTATAAGGTGAAATATGAATGATTATCTCAATTGAGCTCCATTAAATGTCCAGAATAGCAGCTAGCGGCGTGTATTGAAACGGGAGCGGTTTGTAATAAGTCCGCCATAATTTATGTTGGCTGCAATTAAAGTAAGATTGTTACCGTAGCTAGGCCAGGAGACTGCCCGGAAACTCGACTAAATTAGAAGTTATGATATTTTCCGCAATTGTAATGTGAAAGTACCTTTTAGTGTTCTAAAATAGTGTAACTACAAATTTATCGATTATATTTTGTGAATTGTAGCTACTCCTAAAAGATATTTAAATGATGTTAAATAATATTGAAATGGGGATGTGTTTGTAAATATATTTTTAATTTTGATAAAAAAAATCATGTATTCCAATATGTGTATTACGTTATGAAATGTAGGTATGCTATGGAAAGATAAAATAAACATGATAAGATATTCCAATTGACAATAAATATATTCGCATTACGATACATTTATATTACAAGTTTAAAAAATTAGTCCGCTAATGTATCCTTAGATTAAACGAACGCATTACTTTTATGATAAATAGTTCTCGATAAACGACGCGATTATATACTTGTTTAAAATGTATCTAACATTTAAACATCGCTTTCGCTTACTTATCAAAATAACCTTAACAAAATATCGCTTCTATTGCTATCAGTTTAAAGTTTACAATTAAATAGCATTGTCGTCCCACGCTCCTTGACTATAATCGGTTCGAGGTTTCCTGTCACTAAATGAGATTAAATATATCCAAAGATTTTGCAACATAACATTTAATGAAGTCGGTACACCAGTTCGTGATGTCATAATTTGTGATATGCTTTATTGAGGAAAGTAATTAGGAGTAAAAATATTTAACATACCTACTTATTTCTGATTTACTGATGGACTTTTATTTTGTTATTTGCTACTAAATATTTAACAACTTTGATTTTTCAAAGTGTTTTTCAATAGGTGCCATAATATTATCTATTAACTATTTTATTTAAGTCATTTTTAATAATAAAATATAATTCAAATAGATTAAAATGTTAATTTGAAATTGAAGAAATAACCTACCTACCTAATGCTTAAGTTTATGAATTTATGAAGAATAAAAACTAAAAAAAAATTGCTTAATATCAATAAGTGATGTTCAAGTTAATATTAAAAATATTTGGATTTAATATAATTTATCGTGCATACAAATTATGTTTGCAAATCGTCTAACATTTTCTCAGAAGTAGATAGAGTTAGCTAAACAGTAAAGTATACATGTTTCGAGTTAAATAATATAACAGCTAAGCAATATCCTAACTAGTTGTGTATTAAATTTGTAATGAATTTATAGTCAAAGAAAATCTCCGTCCTTTTACTTTTAAATCGAAGCATTTTGTACAAGAATATACGACAAACCATTACTGATTACCTATGTTTATTATTCAACAAATTATGTTTGAAAATCTAAACAAAAAATAACACTTGGATTTAATATTGTATTTAATACAAGTAATTAACTTGCTTATGTACCATAATAAATAGTCATAAATTCAAATTAGATGTTTTTTATCGAGACCTTGCAAATTTATAGTCTAACATCCTACTATAATCCTACTATAATATTATAAATGCGAAAGTTTGTGAGGATGTGTGTGTGTGTTTGTTACTCTTTCACGCAAATACTACTGAACCGATTACAATGAAATTTAGCACACGTATAGAGGGTAACTTGGATTAACACATAGGATAGGTTTCATCCCGGAAATCCTACGGGAACGGGAACTATGCGGGTTTTTCTTTGAAAACGCAGGCGAAGCCGCGGGCGGAAGCTAGTGTATAATATGCTTGTATGATATTAAAAACTCTGCTAAATTAACGTCCTTACAAATATTAATGCATTCGATTTGAACAGGAACTGTTAAATTAAGCTTTAAATGTCACATAACCTTTTATTGACTCATTGTATTAAGGTCTAACAGACAAAATCTCATCATTCTCATTTATCATTCATTTATCTTAGTAAAGACGTTGGAGCTTGAAATATTATATTAGGTATAGATAATATTTAAACTCTACATAAAAAAGTCGTGTCAGTTACATTATTTATATATTAACGGCTGAATCGATTTTAATGAATTTTTATTCGTTGTCTATCTTATCTGGAATTGAGATAATACAGCATGAAACTTTGAAAAACAAAAAAAATATACTAACGGGGCGAATATATAAAAAGTATCTAGGTATATAATTATAAAAAAGTGTATCAGTTTATCGATGCACAAGTTTCTATTAAAGATTTGCATGTACAACAGATATATACACCGCTCAAACGTCTTGGAGGAATTAATATTAAAATATTTTCCAATATATTGCACAATTGAATCGAATCTAATCAATATGCAAGGTTCGATCGCGTGCGCCCGCGCCTCGGTGTCGCGATATTCGCTTTTTATTTAATTAACTTTTTCAATACTTTCCTTTTTTCGACTTGTTCACTGTAATGAGATATTGCAGGCGATTATTTCTTTTATTTAAGACCTGTTTTTACCGTTTCGTATGCTTTTTTGGACTCGAAATTAACTAACAAAAAACGTCAAACCGTTAATGAATAATTATGCCCATTTAGTGTGTAGCGCACGTTCTTCTTTTCACTAACTCAGGCCCCGGAACCACAGACACAATAGAAAATCTATTGTGTCTGGGACCGATCGGGCCGCTTGGGGCTCAATGGGTTAATTTCTGTGATCTTGTAAATCTGAACAATTAATATTCGTAGCTATGCGTTATAGAAAATGTATTTTAAGAACATATTACAGTAAATAAATCCAATAACATAACTATTAACATGCAAAGATTATAAATATTATAAACTGGAAAAGAAAGAAAAGAGTAACAGTCGACGTACTAGCTAAACTAAATTTATAGCATTCAAATTATTGCATTAAATATTTAATTTTCACATTAAATAGCCTTGCTAAGCAAAATGGACAAATACATTAAATTATGAAAGCATTATAGAGTTGAAAATAGAATGAACAATATCTTAAACGCTTACGCTACAAACGGGTCTTTAAGTTTCTATTGAACTAATTTCATGAGCACTTGTACTATAACTGGTTCCTAGTTAATTAAGAGTAAGCTATAATTTATCACTAATCATTCAATGCTAAATGTCGGCCGGTTGTGTAAAGGATAATTATTTTACCTTAAATACTGGAAGAGACGAACAGTCATGTATAATGTTTAATTTAAGGAGATTTCAAGATGGTAGAGAATGTCTAATAAAATATTTCGAGTAAATTGGAGGCCCATAGACTGGAAAAAAGGTTTTCATCAGGTAGGAATTATATGAAAATTATTTTATACTTAAAAACTGGCACTGTTAAAAATATATTAACTTTAAATGCAATTTGAATCATTATTTCTTGTTTTACAAGGAAATAAAAATGTCGAGCTCTGAAGTGATCCACTGCAGCTTTAACAATTTTATAATAATAATATACAAACAAAGAAAATACACAGCTAACTACACAAGCATGCAATAAAACCTGTTAACATTAAATAAAACACGCTAAAAATCATATTATTTACGACACCGAATATAATTACAGTTTGGAAAGGCTAAAATTAAACTCGAGAAATCCAGCTTCATTACCCGAGTTTCAAAAGATTAATGATTAACAAGAAAAAGTATAAACTAAATAAGTGGAGCCAATCAACGGAGTGATCGTTCCTTTGACTACCTGTACTTATGCAATTTTATTAATTAATATCGAGATGCGTTCATCTTTATGCTTATTAAAGTGCTGGCGAAGATTCGATTCGATTCTTATTCCCCTAAGATATAATTTTGTTGATTCGTAACATGATTTATCTTCCGTGCAAGGGCCTCGACACGTACGATTTGAAATTAAACCATAGGGAAAAGTGCGAGACTGTAAACACAATTAAAAATTTCAATAGCTTATTGCGGTTTAAAAATTTCGTTTCGATACAATCGCGGCTTCGGTAAGTGTAAGCTGGATTTTTAATTACGTGGAATAAATTATATATTTTTTTACATTGAAATGATATTATTAAAATGCGATTAAACTGCTTATGGGTAAACAACTTTCATTGTGAAACTACTTCTTGTTGTCATTAATTTAATTCTTCAAGATTAATTAATTGTATGTTTCAAATGAAGTTAGTACAAATTGCTGTCACATACTTTGAGATACCTTAACGGCTTTGGCAGTAATCGATTAAAAATGAGGTAGTATAGGTAGGTAGGTATATAGAAGAATCATTAATTAATCGAATATAAAATTGTTATAACCGCCTCTGGCTCCTTTAGTAGCCGTAATTCAGACGCATGCACCCGCCCACCGCTTTTGAACTTAAAACTCGCAGTTTGCACCCAAATGAGCTTGATGATAAAACGCGTTTATCTTTTTAATTTTATTATCTTTAAGGTTACGTTGAATTGATATTGTTGATGGTTATTGCTGAACTGATATGTGTTGGGCTTAAATAATTGATTAAAATCGCTGATTCGATTGTGATAATGCAACAGATAATTTAATTGAACGATTTTTATAATCGAGTTCTTTCTGTAAAAAAAAAGTTTTATTAGAAAAATTTACATATATTGTAAAAATGCTGATAAAATTTATAAGATTTTTATGCACCATAAGTACCTACACTTATTATATTACAATTGATGTTGTTGATTAATTAATATGTCCTATTTTTGTCAATTTAATAGCTCTGTTAATAATTGTCTGCTTTCTGTCTTAATAAATCAATAAAGATATGGGTAATCATAATAAATCTTAAACCTGGCATTATTATTACAATGAAGCTGTGAATTTACAATATTATTAGGTATAGAAAGATAAAGGTTGTATTGGAATTACTAAGGTTTAAATCTATCTATTTTTTATTAGAATATATTATATTGCTTAACAGTTTGTTATAAAACTAAAATAAATATCTTTTGTTTCAGGTAAGTTATCGTCGAAATTATTAGAGGAATATTAACGCGTAAGTAGCTGGCTATTAAAATTGTATTATTAGCTTTTAATAATTTAAACTAGAAGATTGTATTTTTATATTTTGTTTAAGATTTATTTATAATTTTATACATAAACGAATTGTCCAGTAAAGAATTTTACAGTACTCCCAAACTGATAATGCGCATAGAAAAATTCGTCACTGTTCGGCAACTGTCATATTCCCCGAGCCTCCGAAGACGATATGTATATAGAGTGGTTAAATGTATTTTCTTCATGCATAGTTTATTAGAATTATGAGTTTTATTGTGATTTTATGGTAAAAGAGATAAGTAACGAAATTTGTTTCGATAATTCAATGTAAGTTAATAGCGAGGATAAGCCACACGATTGCGAATATATATTTGTTGTATTGATTTACTTGGAAAATTCTATACTTAGAACTATTAAAGTGTCTTACTGAAGCTGGCGTAATGATCGATGTATGGAAGGTTAAAATAAGACAAAGTTTATATTTAAAAAAAATGATTTTCAAACACTGGTTTACATTTAAATTGTGAAATCTAATCATTAAAATCTCAGTCCAAAGGATTTACAGGATCAGGGATTATCTCTATTTCTGATATCGTAGAATGATCAGAACTTTCATTATGCTCTTATTAATTTTCACTTTCCCCACTGCTATCTGCTACCTGTGTAAATAATCATTTTACCGGAAAATTCAACTTTGATACAAAACTAAGAAGGGTATGTAACAGCAGCTCTATATAATTCCATACAGAGATAATACGTGCGGTCACCACCAATATATAAAGACGACTGACAGATTTTTGAATTTTTTGACTGACAGGCTACCGTCACCTATCGCCCGAATTGTTTTCGTTTGTGTATGACTCTGAATTGACTCCTATTTCTTTCGAACAAGGTGCAAGATGCAAGTGCATTATTAGGGCACTTACGATTCAATGAGTCGGGGTGATTCGGGTGTTTCTGGAAATACGATAATTAGCGAAGATCTGCATGCGCATTATTAATTTTGGAGTACTGTAATATGTTTCTGTTTTTGGCCATATTTCAATTTCTTATATTTATGCCGCGGAACTAGTCCTCGTCACCTATTAGCGCTCTATTTGTTATAATATTATGCATAATGCGCAAATTTCACATGTATGATTTTATTAATCCATATATTATATGTTTCAGCAAAAGTTGGGACATAAAGATACCTATACAAAAATTAACAAAATTTCCTTCACTCTCATTTCCACTTTACATATGACGATAAAATAAAAACCTACTAAAAACATGAACAACAAACCTAGCTCCAGCAAGTATGCAGCCCAATATAGTGATTATACTGAGCACATGTTCCACCGTCAGGACATCTTCATCATACACCGAGAGCACCACCAACACACCCAGAACACTCGCCGATAAGAACACGATATTCCTATAAACAATATGGACTTTTTAAACTGATCTATTACTTTAAATATTAAACAAGTTTTTAATAGGATAGTTCTATAAATTTAAATAGCATAAAAAAGTTTTACAATCTATATTTTTAAAATGTTCACCCTAAAAAGGCACAAGATTGTTTTTATATAAATTTTATTTCCTTGTCCATACACCAGATTATAAATACAAGGCAAGTAATTTACATAAATAAGACATAGAAAAATAATCTGAAGATTAACCACATACTTTGATTACCCACTTCATACAAAATTACATTCTCTCAACAATATTAAAAAATTAGTTCGAATTGCCTTCGCAAATTTGCTTACTCGAAATGTCGCCTCAAAAATTATTTTCTGCTTTCGTCTTTTACCTAGCTTTTCTAAAACTTACTACTAGACCTGTTTCGTTTGTTACTCTAGAAAATAGTCTACTCACTTAGCAATAACCGTGGTTATGGGTGAACTAAAGCTGGCCAGATATTTAGTAGCAGGTTTGTGAGCACGATTCAACCGGTCCCGTAGTTCGTGTTCCAATTCGTTGAAATGCCGCAACGTTATCCTTGCGTACAGAGACCATGTGCGGAGTCCTAACGATCCTGGTGATCTTTTTATTAACTGAAATAATTGATCAATATTGATTTTACATGACACAATTTAATTTTCATTTATTGTGTGGGAATTAAAATGTAAAGGATATTAATTACAAGCCGCATTGATATTGAGAGCATTTTAATTTTAATTTATATAATATGTAAAGTATACATGAAACAAAAAAGAGCATGTGCCGTGCACACATGTCAGAAGTGAAACTTCTTTGGCAAGATTCAAAGATACCAAAATCTTCGCCTTACTCCATGACGTGACGGTATTCACGCAACCTTGAAATTTAACTCTCAACGCGTCTAAAGAAGTTTCACTTAAATAATATTCATTTTTCTATAAGCAACAAACCTCCGCATAATTAAAGAAGAAGTACAATATCTGCCAGGCCTGTATCAGCGGTGCGAGTACGAGATTAGCCAGCGCCAGTAACATTATCTGCCTTTCCAACTGTCGAGCGAGCATCATACGTTTGGTTGGATCCTTGTAGTTTGAGCGTAGCTGCCAGCAGTTCTCCCAAGGACTCCATGGACTAGCTGCAATATGGAAATAATAAGTATGAAGAACTTGGTAATGAGTATGAATTTAACTATTGTATCACGAGTTGAAGATAAGTCTTATTCTCACAAACTTTTCTGTGTTGTAAGTAGGATTACTTTAAAATATAGAAACAAAAAGGCTAAACAATTCCAAATCCTATACTAACAAGTAACAACTTCACATTATATTTACCAAGATTTTTCTTAAGATTACCTAAATCAGCATGGTATGGTTTATTCATGGAAAGCATAATAAGACAAAATGTATAAACTTACAAAATAAAAGAAACTCCAAATTCCACTTAAGACCTCTTGATAAATAATGGAAATCTCCAACACAAGGCACATGTATTTGCAGAGGTAATAAATTCTTGTTAACCATTGCCACCATATAATTATTAAATCTAAAAGAATTCATTAAAGTGATTACACATAGAGACAAAAGAAAATGAACACACATATTTGTAATTGTATTACATAATATTAAAATAATTTCGCATATTTGCCTTTCATCATAGTTCAGATATTGTAAAAACATCCTACAAAAAATTAAAAATTCATCCAAATTTAAATATGAGCAAATATTGTGATAAAAAAACTGAATTTATTTCTCACTATAATATATAATAAGACCATATTGTATTGTTGCTGAAATAGTAAATTTATTTGAACTGAAGGTATAAAGTTAAAGAGCAAAATTGTTTTCTCATTGTTGTTTCAAATAAGACTTTATATTACAAGACAAGAGAAATTTGCATTACACTTAATCTATAATAAACAAAAAAGTAAAAAAAAACATTCTTTCATTCATTCATTCAGAAGCAAAAAAAAAACAATACAAAATAGAATATAATATACAACAGCCAAAAATCATTTGCCATGCACAATAAAAAAAAAACAAATAAATAAAAAGATACATGAAAACAACATTTGCAGCAGCAGCAGGTATGTTTAATAAGGTATTTAAAGTCTATTCAAAGACTACATTATTTTCTTTGTATGTTGTTATGGTCAAGGAAAAAATTCACAGAGCATTAAAATAATAGATATAAGATATATGTACATGCCAAGGCACTATCTATATAGAATTCACTAAATATGTCACAGAATTAAAAACTTCCATCAAGTGGGAACAATGGTATAATAATATAAATACACATAAGATTTACAAAACCAGCCACTACAATATAATTAAAAGAAAATAAAATAAATGAAACAAGTTATTTTAAACATGTTCAATTTATGAAACCACAAAATGCAAATTTTTATACACAATAGCAATAGCAATGAAATCATCAACAATCAATCTTTAAAATTTCACCAAACATGCTTACACATCTAATCTATAATTTTTTATATGTATCAAACTTTTTTATACCTGAGTATTCTATGATAAATGTCCAACTCATTTATTTCCTGTTTATGAACACACATGTGGTGTTCAGACTGAGCTTCCCTCACTCTATCTTGAATTGTAGTCCAATTCACCCAGGCTAAGTCATTCTAAATCAAATTAATAATAAAATGATATTTACATTCAACTTTGAATTACTACCCATATACACTTATTGCTTCTATTCCTTATATGGAAAAAAATATGTTATATATGAATTATACATCTTTCCCATGAAATGTAGAGTACAGCCTACTTCATGAACATAGGAATTTGTCTCTTATAAACAAAGATTATGATGTAATTATAAAAATGAGATATTGAATTCAAGGATAGAGCAAAAAATTGTAGATATCTTACCTCATTTATCCTTAAAGCATTATTATAAAATAATTTTGTATCGTAAGCATAATATAAATGATACATTGATATAAAAAGCCTCATAAGCCAAATAATAGAACACAGTACTATGAGACACCACCTGCAACAAATTTCATATTTAAAATATTTTAAACAGTAAAATTGATTAGCAGAATTTTTTTAAATGCGTCAAACATTTTTTGTTATTTTTGTGGCATTAGCATACAACTCTTTCAGTTGAAAATTGTAAGGAGTTTATATTCATATAATATGATATAAAGAGATCACTCTGAATAAATTTTGATGAATTGAGAGCCCTGGCCATTCAATCAGTTAGACTTATTTTTTGTACGAAATGATTTAGAGAGGATTGATTTAATCCTCACTTGATTGCAATTATATTTAAGTTACAACTTACCACTGCCATGATATACAGCTTACACACTCTGAAGTTGGCAGTATGACGTCACTTAAACTAAGTTTCTCACTCCTGTTTGCATTAGGATCATTCCTAAATAATTTTGGATAATCTACACAATATACCAAAAATGTGGAAAACCATACAATAAATATAAATTGTATCAAATAAAAGAAATCTGACATAATCATTGGATAGAAACCACCTCGTACATAATATCTGTACATCCTTGTAAAAAAGGAGTCTAAATTGTGTATGTGATTCCATCCTCCTGTAAGAAAGTAATTTTCATATATATAAAAAGAACATAATCATTGAAATACACATAATTAATAAATGTAATTTATATCATGGGACTTTGCTGGTATAAATAAGTTACACTGGTCAATTTCAATCTGTAATAATCTGTAACTAAGTATATACAATGTAAATGTAATACATGTAAGACATGACTTGTGCAAATCAAAAATAGATCAAAATATAAATGCATATTAATAAACATATAAAATAATAATGACCATGTGTGGTATTAACAAAGACAAAGATCTATTGTTCAACTTACCCTTAGTTTGTGGTACTTTGTGAATTATAACATTGGTGGAGTCATCATGTTCGGGATCTAGAGATATCACAGTAGGAGAAGCATTTGCATTTTCAGCTGATGCTGCTAATGGTGGAACTAATTCGTTGTTTAATGCACTATACGTAATATCACGTCTAAAGTGAGTCATTTTCATACGACTCTTTGAAACACTTAAAAATATTTCTACGTCTAATTTTTATACAAAGAGGCCACTTACTGTCTACACATTCTTGACTTTGGCCCAGAAAAATATAAAACTTTTAAAAACGCAGTTTCTTTATTATTACAACAAATTTTATTTCTGATAACTTTAAAATTATATATAGAACACATGTGTATAAGTCACATAAATTTAATTAATTAAATCTAACTCACGGTTACATAAAATTTAGGAAATATCATCAGAATGTTTATGAAAAATAATGAACAAACCAAATGACGAAAATAAACCAGAAGGGTGAATGACAGTTCCTAAATTCAGTAAAACAAAGAAAATTCCATTTTACGCAAATGGTGCACTAACGTTCGCCGATAGATGGCGATATAGGTAACTAGGGTATTAGGTGTGGTATTAGGCTTAGATCATTAAGTAATGGATGGAGTACGCTGGCAAATGTTCTAACTAAACTTTCTGCTGATTTTGGTGCGGGGAGGGTAACTCACACTGATGAAACACAATGAAACACAATCACACATTCACAAAAATAATTTGTGTCACGAAAGTCGTAAAAATTTACGACCTTTTAAGCGACGAGTTTTTAAATTCAACTCTATCCCTAAGTTCATAAAGATTAAATTTGTATTTCATTCCAAGTTGTCTCCTGGGGAGTGCGGTTCAATATCGCGTTCTAAATTCAACTTTATAACTTAGATCATAAAGATTAAATTTGTATTTCTTTAAAAGATAGTCTCGTAAGGAATGCGGTTCATTATCGCGTTTTAAATTCAACTTTATCTCTTAGTTCATAAAGATTAAATTTGTATATTTTCTTTCCATGATAGTCTCGTGGGGCCGCATCAATGATCGAGTAAACATGACTCGATTATTTGTCTTGATCATATCGCTAAACGATACATCGACGATTATTAGAAATTGCATTTAATTAGAAATGTACGTTAAAAAAATAAAAAAATATACACAAATGAAAGGTTATTCCATCTTTTTTAATATTCGACATGTTTGAATTGCTTCTGCAAGACTTGACAGTGCAAAACGGCATTTTTAGCGGAGCACTCGCAGACGTCCTTTCGATGTTTTACGAATACGCAGAGTGTTTGTAATCGATTACGCAAGTAGTTTTTATGAAAGCATAAGATTTTTCGATTCGAATAATCTTATACCTCGGCAAAAGGGGAAACGCCTGCGAGTGTTATCCATTACTTAATGATCTAAGGTATTAGGCATGACGAAAGATTTTGAAATCCTCTTCCATAATGTGTGTATACGTTTACTATACAAGAAAAACCCTATATTTCGGTAATATACTTAAATTTAACGAAGATAAAAGCCATTTTTCAAAAAATATTTATTAACTGTGCCAAAACAGCTCGCAGGTGTCATGGCGTAGTCGTGACGTCACTCTTTAGTAAATACGTAATTATTTGTACGCATTGCGAAGAAAATTAAAAAATATATTTACTTAATATGTATTATAGAAACGAATTTCAAAGTTTATAAGTGGTGTGCAGTATTGCAGTGTGAATCCACATAAAAATAATGCTCAAAAATGTGTTAGTAATTATTTCAAGCGAGAAAATAATAAGAAATGATTGTATAAAGTTGGCGCGGAGAATCCCGAACCACGTATTCGTTAATTCGCAATTATATTTCTGTTCTGAGTCGATAAAGCATACGTGAAACAATAGAAAATAAATAAAAAATGCGTATTCTCAACATATTCATAAAAACAAAACACATCTGACGTGAGTTGTTTACTTAAGCGTGACGTCACGCGTGTTTTAGTCAAAATGGCGAACTGCAGAATTTCAATGTTATATTTTATTGATAATCTCATTAATCTTAATGTTTTTAAGATTTCTAAGTCACTATATTTAATTTATTTATTATACATTTTCCCTTAAAAACACTAATACGATCATTTATGGATACTGTCGTCATGCCTAGAGCAAGACTAGAGCGCAGATAATGCTTAACGTTGAATGTTTCAACCTCAAACGCCTGTTTTCCAAGCTGTTTTCCAATTACAGAGCATAATGCGACTCAGTGGCGCACAATGCCGAATTATGCTGATGCTTAATTGGAACGTGAAATGCACCAGCAGGTTGCGCTAAGTTCAGTGTTGAAAAAAAAAATATTCATAGAGTTAGCAATAACCTCACTAATGTGTAAATAAAGTGGTATACATAATAATTGGTTGAAAACTATTTACGGTTATTTTAAGTAATTTGGATTTTGATTATTTCATTAACATTTTTTTCAATGTTTGTACCTTCATCCATACTTATATTTATTTTTTTAACACAATTTGAATTAACTTTGATTATTTCGAAAAAACTACAATGAAACGAAAGCTTTAAATTTTTTTCCAACAATTAATAATATTACTAACGATAAATCGATTGCACGCATCAATTCACGCGCATTACTTAAAAGAGTGCTCGATTGTGCGAAGCGTTGCTGTACCTAGTTGAAACATTCAACGTTAAGCATTATGCCGCATAATGCGCTCTAGTGCTGTAATTGGAAAACGGGGAACTACAGCAACGCTTCGCACAATCGAGCACTCTTAAAAGTAATGTTTTCGCGCTTTTTTCGCGTGATGCGTGCAATCGATTTATCGTTAGTAATATTATTAATTGTTGGAAAAAATTTTAAAGCTTTCGTTTCATTGTATATCATATCGATAACAAAACAATTTAATTTACTTAATTATTTTTATATAAATAGTAGCATCAGGTGTTACTACTTTGGAAAATAAAACTGTTTGTACTTTTTTTGCATTATCATCCTACAAGCTCCAATAATTTTTGCCTCTTCTGCAATAGGATTTAAAATGAATGTGGGGATTCAATTATTCCTCGCAATCTGTGTAAAAAAAATATGAAAGTAAGTACCTACTAGTGTTGATAAAAATAAATAATTAACAATCACCGATAACTCAAATAATTTAATTGAATAATTGCAGGCATATCTCTCAATTGGAATGTTAACGGCGTGCTTCCCAATTTACGAACATTTAATTCAATGCAAATGCATCTATTAAATAATAAAGTCCGATCAACCATAGTAAGTTAACATTTTGTACACCGAATCTTAGAATCAAAAATTTTTATTGACTAATTGAGCTTATAGTACCCAAAAATTTTCCCAAAGGATTTTATGATTTACTTGTACCATTGATGTACACCACTTTGTATACACCACAGATTTTACAAACATGATGAAGACATGCGCTATGAGGTAAACATCTTTTCCACATATCATAAATACTTGACCACCAATTTAAATTTCGCGCTGTTTATGTATGATGTGCGCATGCCTTAATGCTCTAAGGTGCATGCGCAGGTTTTAATTATTTTATAATTTTAATAAAATAAATAATTTAACTATTTCAATGATGGACCTATACGGACCTAACGATAAAGAATACTATAAAAAAATAATAATATAAAAATTATTTATAAAAAAACTAAAGAGGACCTAACAAAAAAAATGTGGGACCTTAAAGGACCTAACAAAGACCTATCGATTAAGGTCATTTTCGACCCAAAATTCCATGGGGTGCTAAATTTGCATTGGTACTTTGCATTGGTATAAAATTGAATGATATTTTTTATCTTTATTTTTGCTGTCAATTCGACAGGTGAGTGGTGACATTAATGAGTAATGACATACCCCGTACCCGCCACAATACCCGCCGAACCTGCAACATCTCAACTGTGATCTCAACTAAAATTTATTATAGCCACGTTATTTAATATATATTTTAATAGGTTAAGGGTTATAGTTTAATGTGTAGCTTTTCAAATACTACATATAATTGTAGCGTTTCTCTGTTATATAAAATTTTCCTATAATACTAAGAAAATTAAGGAAAATGGCTTCGAGTAAACGCCGTGCACAGTCAAACTTGCATCAGCAAGATTTGTCTAAATTGGTACGTACTTACTAATATAATAAATACCATAACTTTAGATTAAAAACTATGTGTCACATGTAAACTAACGTATTTCATCAGTTTTGAAAGTTTTCGTTAAGGTGATCACCATGGTCAAAACCGAAAAACACCTTATACATATTGAATTTTGTTGAGGAAACTGTTGGTACGATTGTTAAAAAAAAATATATGTGATACTCAAGGACACTCTTAACAAAGTGTATTGTTTACTTTTCATTTTAGAACGGCCTAAACATAAAAAAATACATACAAATCAACCCCTTTTTGAACATAAAACGCATTTTGTTAGGAAAACGGCTACATATTTATACATGAAATTTATACCAAAAAATATGTTATAATATTTGTAATAAATTGTTTTCTTTATTTTTTCAATTTTCATTATTATCGTTAAATTATCAAGAAAAAACTCGAATTTATAATAAAACCCACATAAAACCTCACCTCTATTGCATATTTTCGACGAAATTTGACGGTGTCAGTTCGACTCGGACGGGGGACTGTACGTGCGGTTTTTTTTGCAAAATAACGCTAAAATTCACCGAATTGAATGTTTTGTTAAATTAAACCAGATTGTAATAGGTATTTACATGAGCAGTTCATGAAATGGAAGTTAAAAATAGGTATGTAAAGATATAAAAATCTGTTTGTAAATTAGTTTTGTTTTTGAAAGGCGTCATTGAATAATATCCAGTTTCGATAATTTTTGACAGTAAAATATTATCAGAAAACACATACCTAGGCTCAGCTTTAGAATAAGTAACACCTCATTTTAAATTGATATTTTTTTGGTAGATAGGTATGGTTAAGAGGTATCATTCACCAAAATATCAAGGTGCGGAGTGCATTTGTTTTTGAGATATATTTTTTTGAAAAAATGTTATATAACCTCCAACTGTGCAAACACCTGCGCAGATGCTGCTAATTTTAATGTTTTTTTTTTTATAGCTCACTTGCTTCAGTTTTTAAAAACGATTAACTTTTACTTTTAGTATTCAAATAGGTAGCGAGGAGCGAAGCGACGAGCGTGTTAGGTTAACTCTTGAACTGCCGCACGAGCCGAGCGAGCGAAGCGAGCGTGCCACGGCAGCGGCCGGCGAGTGCCAGAAGCGACTTTAGGGCGATTCCCACTCAAACAAAAAAAAAAACTACGTAGGTTTAAACTTTTGAGGTGTAACCTACACTAAATTGGTACTTTAGTGTGTAATTAACCTCAAACTAAAAAAATTAATATAAAATAAAGGGGGGGCTCCGCGCCCCCCCTTTCACAGGGGGGGTTTTACACCTCCCCCCCCTTCCCCTCCCCTCCCCCCGTTTTGAGGTGTTACCTATTCTAAAGTGCTTCCCATACCTATAATAAAACCGTAACCAGACTTTCCCTGTGCCTTGAATATTTTTTAAAAAAGATTAATTGCTGTTCTATCGTATATCTTCAGGGTCCAAAACAATCCATATAGTACTATAGGCCGGGAGATACTGACACAAAATTTTGGGTCATTTGTAACAGGATGGCTGTTCTACAGGGGTCTTAGTACGCATTGACAAAAATAAAAATAATGGTCATCATGGTCAGAACAGTGGTACCGGCAGACTAGTCGCTTTTTAAATTTTAGGATTTACCGATAGCCCATAAAAAAGAAGTAGGCGGTAGTGTCATGCCATACTTTTCCGGTGTGATTTACAGCCCACAATACCGACGTGAATGCGTTGATTTAAAAAAAAAATTCAACCATTTGTACCAGGCTAATTTTTGCATAGGTAATCATCGTCCAGTAGCCATGTACGAAAATCGCCATGCCATACTTTTCAGACAGTTCCAAATGGTCGCCATACCGCCGAAAATCAGCATTTTTTTTTTTCGCTAAACGATTTATATCTACCAGTATTGCATTTGGATTTTTGGAAAGTATTTGATAAAATGTGTCCATTATTATATTTGCCATACTGCTAGTAGGGGGCAAAGTGCTTGAAAAACTTATTTATTCGACACCTTTCAAAAATACGACTGTACAATACGTAAAATACTTGTTATAGTATGGGATCATTATATTCTGTTAGTTTGTATACAATTCTACCTACAAAAAGTTATCCCGGATTGCAAACATGGGGTAGACGATTGTGAGACTTAAGCCAAGACGTAAAAAAAAAAATAAAAAAAATTGACGATTCGTACCAGTATGGCATTTAGATATTTGGAAAGTATATGATGCAATGTGACCATTATTATATTTGCCATACTTTTAATAGAGGGAAAAATAACTACGTTAAAAATAAAAAAGATTTGATATTATTAATTACTAGGTACATATTATTTACATGTGCTATTTATTAAATAGGTTTGATGTCGGTGCACGGGCTTAAGGACGCTGTCACAAATCTGCGTTACTCAAATTTAGGTATCTAACGTCGCCACGTGGTTCGCGGGAACATCACGCTCACGTAAACATAGCGCATTCCATTTTATAGACCATCTTCATACTTGATATTATTTTTTTTTTATATTTTTATTGAAATTGATTCCAGACGATTACTGGGAACTTTAAAAATTCATTTTGTTACTTTTATTAGTAGGTACGATCCTTATAAGTATTTTAGTGTATTCAACCAACTTAAAAAAGTGTGACTATTTTACAACAATAATTTGAATATGAATTGTATTATTGTATACAATATCGAAGCTTTTTAAGAAATGTATAAAATACTTTTTTAAGAATTATTATCATATTATGTTACCGGCAATATATTAAACCCGGCATTGTATGCAATTC
>CAJQZM010026208.1:0-18589 GCA_907164665.1 Colias nastes
TCTAAGGGTTAGTTGTAAAGCGCATTATGACTTGTGATGATCGGTGCCATTGATAGTTTACGAAGAGCAACTAAGAGATTCTTTTTCCTTCCAAATGTCTCTAACTTCCATTGTTGCTTCGATTTCACGTAGACATTTCTTTGTATTTAAGTTCCTAAGATAGTTCATATATCGTGTATTATTATACTTCTGAACTAAGTCTTCGGAAAAATCGTTTTATGTATATATAATTCGTGGTGGTTTCTGGTTGTAAAAATGAACTTGTGTTGTAAACGTATCTATTTTAATTGTAAGTTTTTCTAACATCTCTTCCATGTCGACTATTTAAATTACGGTGCAACAGTTTGTTTCGACGCAATGTATTCACAGTTTTTCATTTTTAATGTATTTCCTGGCCTACCTTTCTTTTACTACTACAAGAATTTATATACAAAAGTGCCTGCAATATTATATAGTTCCAAAGGATTGTTGCACTGCAGTTGCTATTATCATATAACAACTAAGCTTCTATATTTTTGACCATAGATAAGACAATACGAAATAGAATTATGGAAATCAAATGCCTTTTAAAGCAATAGATAAGTATATGTTCAACAACATAGGATTTATTTTTTAAAGTCCGTTTAGAGCCTTGTAGGCGACGTGCACAATTAAAAACATATCTAGTCAACGTAGGAAAAACTCGAATGATTTATGAAACCTGTATATAAATAAGTGCTTTCCGTTCGCATATATTTTCTGACATATTATATTAGAGCTTAATATTATACAGATTCAGTTTATAGAGAGTTTACATATTTTTCAATAGAGATTGCATACCGGACGTTTTGTGACGGACAACTCGGGTGATTGTTTCGATTTGGAGGTATTTTTCTGGATTTTCATACACTGACAATACATTCAATATTTTACAAAAATTGCATGCCTTTTAAATGGGCGTACACTGCATGGATTCCTGATATATTAATTCACAATTATACTTCATATTTACAATAACAATAGTGGCTTTAAGCATAATAATATGCAACATACTAGAAGATTAACCTATTAAAAGTTGATAAGTACCTTATTTACAGCAATATACAATTTTATAAGAACAATCACCCGCGTTGTTTTAACTATTAAATATATGCGATAGGAATCAAATGCATAGATCCGAAGATATATAAAAATCGGTAAAATTTAGCGAGTAGATGAAATTGTTCCTGACGCCTTTGAGGCAATCTTGTATATCGTAAGGAATATAAATATTTTTAAGCGTACAATATTATAAATTAGTCCCAATAACCAAATGTTCAATGTGAGTAACGATTCTAGTTGCGATTGTATTAGTGATATCGTATATACGTAATAATTTAATTTTTACCCAACGAAAATTGTCTGCTTATATGAAACACAAGAATAAAACTACGAAGTAGACACAGCGCATTTTTAATTAAATATTTCTATTCGAATCCAATTAACAGGTAAGCTAGCTACGTTCTGTAGGGTAGATTAGAAAACTTCTTGAAGTAATGATTCAATGCTTTCTTTAGGTGGTTGTCGTCGCACTCAAGACCTGTTGCGCGTGAGAGCTACGGATCCCAGGCCTTGTCCAAAATGCGGAAAAATATATCGATCGGCTCACACTCTACGGACACATCTTGAAGATAAACATACCGTCTGCCCTGGTTACAGGTAAATAAAAGAACTCGTTTAAACCATAATTTATGTGATGAACTTATAAAAAAACGGAAGAAAAAGCTTTTTAGAACATAACTTTGCCCTATTTGTATGACACAACAGAATTAAGGTACTAAAACATTTTTTTTTCTATAGATGCGTGCTCTGCGGCACAGTTGCAAAGTCCCGGAACTCACTGCACTCTCACATGTCCCGACAACACCGCGGTATCTCGACCAAGGACCTGCCCGTACTGCAAATGCCAACCCGTTTCGATCCAGAACTTGCAAGCCAGTAAGTTACCTCGCAAAATAATTGTCCTAATTAATATAACAGAAAAGATTTTGTCAAGCAAAAAATTTGTTACAAAAAGAGGTAAATCCATCAGTGTGTAAAACTCCCATTTACTTTCAGATTACTAGCCAAAGCTGGAGTAAAGGTATCCCCAGAACAGTTACGAGCACGCGCTTCCCCGACCGGACCGAGACGATCTGACATCAAACTGGACGCCAAGTCTGCAGCATCCGAGAGCAGCTCCATTTGTGGAGATAATGACCACGATGATCTCAGCCAGTCAAAGTATCAAGACAGCATCCCTGTATCGCCACCACGTAAGTCATCCTTTACAATTATTAACTACGATTGAAATACTACATTTTAATAGAATTCTCACTGATTTAGACCTTTCATTGCAGATATTAATAACCTGACTAACACGACAATAACAAAAGTGCCGGCAGTTCGAGCAGTAACAGCGAAAACCGTGGAAAATCTTCCGCACGGTCTGACGGGCATGAAGCACGACGACTATCCGCCAGGATTCGGGGGTGGATCTGCTATATTGGACACTTACCTGCAGTACATCGGAGAAAACGTTTTTGGTAAGATTAATCAAAGATTTACCTGATCATTATTAAAGAATCATTGTGTTGATAAAACTTAAATTAAACTACAATTGTTCTTCTAGGAATGAACCCGGCAAAATTTGCTCAAATGAATGCAATGCACATGGAAAGGAAAACTTATGATGAACCCTCGCCACAGATGGGCTCTCTGCCGCCACCGCCGACCACTCTTGCTCATCAACGTTTTTTAAAACAAATGCAAAGACAATACACTGAGAACATGGGAAAGCCTGATATCATGCGAGACTCAGAGGAACCGCTCGATTTGGGCAAAGAAAGACAAAGGAACGACAGCATCAGCGAAGCCGACACGGATAGACATGACATGGAAAAGGATCTAAATAAAGATTATTACACCAAAACCTATAACGATGAGGACAGGAATAGAATACATAGTTCGGAGCAGGACGGAGATAATATGACGGTTCATGACGACGGCGACTTTTCCGAAGAGGAACACAACAAGGCCGCGGCTTCATGAAATGTCCTTTGCGACTTTCCGTATTAGTGCATGTAAACTGAGAACAATATTTTTGTTGATGGTTTCAAACGGTGCTTGAGTGTTATGTTACGTCATTAGCTGATGTTGGAACGGTTTTATTGTTGACCCGTGGAATGTCATTGGTGCCATTACCGATGTAATGTAAATTAAGTTAGGTTATGGAATGGTCTTGCACAAAGTTGACGTGATAATATGGCTATCTGAGTCAATACGCTCGTGTCAACTTTCAACCCTCGTTCTTTTGGAGTCGGATAAGAAACCGTAGCAACAATTAGAGAGTAAACCTTACCCGACCGAGATGCCATATGTCACTAGTGTAACCTGAACACGTTAGTTCGAGTCGACTCGCCACTTGTGAGATTGTTTCAGTAGTATACTAATCTAGTGAGTAGTGACTTTGTATTGTATGTAAGGTCCCTGTCACGTAGTAGGGCCTCTTACATAGTAATTCCATCCAACTACCTCAACGTTCGGGCCAATGCGGCGACGATTATAAAATATATATCCACACAAATTGTGAAATTCCATCCATCTACCTCACTTCAATAGATTTTATTTAATATTTTATACAATTTATAGATATAATAACTGTTGTTTTATGCATTTTGCAGATTGCATTTATATATATACTATATAGAGTATATTGTAGGTAAAATATTATGCAAGTCATTAGGTGGTTATTAGTGCTGCCCGTAGATACGTGTATACTAAACGTTTATTTAAAATAGTGAATGCACTCACTAGAGAAACATTAGACTGTGTCACAATAGTAGCGAGTAATACATTACCTTATATTGAACGAGCACACTTTATATTTAGAGAACAAATATCTTTGTATACGAACAAACATAACAGAGCTTAACTATACTATACAATTTTCGTATAAAGAGTCGCTTATACGAGTCGAGAAGATAATAAATATATGTTTATAGAGTTCTTTACGAGCAGATTCTAAATTGTAACATCTTTTGTCTTGAGACTGAATATTTTTCAAGTTTTTCGAGCGATTCGCGACAAGTTCAAATATGATGATACATAAAATATATTGAGGTAATGCGTTGTAAATAATATTTGGTGATATGTAAATTATATGAATATAGAGAAATAGAAACAAAAAGCAATAAATAAAGTATACCTTGATGTTGCCTTCTAATGTATGTAAATAGGATGCGGGTAGTTCCAAAATGTGTTGGTCTATGGCTGTCCGGATAACCGATACCGAATCGATACCGAGGCGCATGAGTGTTTATTTTGTAGTAATAATGTGGGCTGGTTACTTAACAAATACTGTGATTACAATCTCATATTAGCCTTCAATAATTATACATATTTTTTAGAGTACAATGTTATAGTTATTTAGTGTAAGTATATTCTTAAGCGAGTCACAAAATATATTTACTTCCCGAACTTTAGAATTCACGTTAAGAGAACTTAGAGCAATAGATGGAGCATTTAATCTTTTATATGGGAGATTTTGGAATATGTCGAGTTGCCACACTGCAGCTGTCAGCTGTCACTTTTGGCGGCAACGGGGAACTCCGCAGTGCGGTTCGTGGGAGCTGCGACAGATTCACAATTAGAATTAAGTGCTACGGGTTGATTGAACATTATGTTTAGCGTGTTAGTGAGATTTAAGAAATAAGTCGGTTTGTGTTTGCGTATACATTAACCTTGTTGACAGTTATCAGTGTTGCCATAGTGAGTAATTATTTCGACTGTACATAAAATTTTTGATTGTTTAGAGAAGTGTGCTTAATTGACACGATGTTATAGTAATTTTTTAGAATATATTTACCACAAATACAGTTCATGAAATAGTTGTTAAAGCACGGTACATAAGCAATAGTTACCAGAATGTGATCATGAAAATATATATTTTTCTGAACACAGTTTTGCATACCACAGATTAAATATTCTTAGATTTCGTTGGTATTATATCGATTTTTGGGAAATTACAGAAACATGAGGCTATTAAAAATAAAAGCGAAATTTATTTTTAGGTGATTATTTCAATAGAAAGTTCGATCGTCACATGATTGGTGATGCGATCATCAAGGAAATGTAAATCGATATAATACTACGCGTCTAACAGTTGTTGAATTATGAATACTTATATTATATATACCAGTGGAGATATTATAATAATTAGGACTCTAAGTCAATCATTATGCTCTTAGTATTGTGTATAAAGTATTTTTAGTTACCTTGTGAACTTTGAAAGTTCGACATCTTTTTTATCTTAATACCTCATTAGTTTCCTTTAAGATTTTCTTGTTTACTCGATGTTCCATGAACATTAGTGTTTTATATAATTTTTGTGCACTATATAAATTTTTTTTGTGCATGTTTATTAATTTTGTCTTTATAATGCGACAAAATATATTGTTTTTGTATGTTATCAAGCTTGTCTATATTCTCTTATATAAAGCACAAACTACGTTTACTTTTATGGTTGTAATAAATAAGCTATTAGAAAATTCCAAAATAGGTACAAAACTACAGTTATAAAACGAAAAATATAATAAGAATTATTCAGAAAATTATCTATGGTCTTCTTCAGTGTTGCCTTGTTTCGATTACTTTATGATTAGCGAATTATTTTTAGATGATAATATTTATGTTTATTCGGTTGGTTGCCATGTTTTACGCCATCTTCATTAGTGTACTAGTTGTATGCCGCTTCTCTACATTATTATAAACAAAATAAAAATAATTGTTTTGAAGACCGTTGTTTACATTTACCTATACACCTACACATGTACTGCAAAAATAACACTAAAACTTATATAAAAACAAATCATATTTATTTAATGGAATCACATACATTGATATAGAATATTATATAATATTTTAATCTTAACTACATTGAAGCCTAACACTAAGAAATAAATTACACATATTACACAAAATAAATAATTAAATATTTAATTTCTTAAATAAAACCCAAGTAAATTCATTTGATCTAAACATTTTTGTAAAGTGGCTAAGCATTTCAAATTTGTACAAATATGAACTACGGTTAGGGTGAAATTTTGGATAAATTTTTGGTGTTCAGTGAATTGCAGATGTCTCCTTTATTCTTCTTTTGGTTTCTTTTTAGAGAGAAGATAATGAACGCCGACTAAAGCGTTCATTCTGCAACAATACAAACCCCACATTATTTAAACATAAGAAAAATATTATATCTCACAATAAATTTATGAACAAAAATACTTGAATATATACAACGAAATAATATTATACATAGAATATTGTTCCTATTAAGCAAAACTAAATATATAGTCAATAACAAAAACCTCCTTTTTATGACGCAATATTATAGTCAATCAAAAAAATGTAGTTTTGCACATCGATCTGACCAGCCATAATATGATCAGAACCAAATTTTAAATCAAAACATAAATAGAATAAGACATAGAAATAAGCTTACAGATAACAAGAAAGTATATAAAATTATAAATTATAAATTTATATTAACAAGAAAGGACTCACAAGAAGGCCAAATGCTATTTCCTACTAGCGAGCGCGATGCCGAGGCCGACGAGCCCGCCGATAGCCAGCACCGCCCCGCTCGCCACTGCAATACCGATCATGCCTTCTTTCTCCATGCGCTTGTTGATTTGACGCTGGAAATATATTCAAATGTGTTGATTTGTTTATAATTTGACTAGCTGCGCTCCGCGGTTCCACCCGCGGCTCCGCTACTGTTGGTCTTAGCATGATGATACATAGCCTATAGCCTTCCTCACATAGACATTGAGAGAATTCTTCAAATCTTAGTTCTTGAGATTAGCATGTCCAAACAAACAAACTCTTCAGCTTTAGAATATTAGTATAAATTTGTTAATGTAGGTACTATTATTTGTTACATATTGTTCCCTTCCACTAGAATCTTATTGGGATAAAATCCTATGTATAAAATCAGAGGGAAAAGTATGCATGCAAGCAAGAAGTAATAAAAGGTAAATTAACTTTATTTGTTTTTATGCGATTAACTATAAATGCGCACAAAGCCAGAGTTAGATACCATAAACCTAGAAATAAATTGAATTCACAACCCACCAAAAATAAAGTAGGTATTTAAAAGACAAAAGACAATTGAATGCCTATAAAAAATATTTTTGGCATTTAAACAACTCCTAAAATAGATATTGTTTACTTGAAATAAGGTTATTGCACTTGTCTTCAACAAAACAATATCTTGTAACAAAGGATGACTTTTTTATCAATGACAGGGAGATAAGGCATTTTAAAATATTTGTAAATGCAAGTTCAATGCTATTAAACTATTTATAACTAGCTTTCCACCCGCGGCTTCGCCCGCGCAGTCAAAGAAAAACCCGCATAGTTCTCGTTCCTGTGGGATTTCCGGGATAAAACCTATCCTATGTCCCAGGGTAAAAAGTAGCCTATGTCCTTTCTCGGGTATCAAAATATCTCTATACCAAATTTCATGCAAATTGGTTCAGTAGTTAAGGCGTGATTGAGTAACAGACAGACAGACAGAGTTACTTACGCATTTATAATATTAAAGTATGGATTATAAAAATATAAACATATGGATTATTATATATTGTTACTAGCTTTGTTATGGGTTACAGCTGATCAGCTGATTGGGTTGTTTGAAAGACAATTTTATTAATGATTTTCTGTTACTTTAAAAAATCAATACAAAAAATAAATTAACAGTAGTTAACTACAAATTTTGAATTCACAAAAAAATTATTGAATATATTAAGTATAAGCAGAGGTAGCCAAGTTAATAATATTAGTATGGAACCAAGACATCTGAAGTCTTTGTCATATTGCATGATGAGCATTTAATATCCTGTATATGGCGTAGGTAATGGTAGCAAATATTTAAGAAGGTATTATGTAATATCAGTAGGATTGTGAATCATGCTCAATTACTTAATAACTGGTATGTACGATGATGGTTCAAGAACAGTTGGTTTCAGTACTACTATTTACATTAATTTACCTACTTTGTCTATAATTGTAATCATCTTACCTCTAAAGCTAGAACCTGCTGGTTGGAGGGCTCAATTTCAAGGAATGCTTTGACATAGTGGAGGGCCTTATTGTACTCCTTAATTCTAGCATTGCCAATAGCAAGGTAGAACAAGTAGTCGCGTTTGCCCTCAGCGTGCGAGTTGAACAAATCTTTCAACAACAGTATGCCCTGAAATTATATAATTCGCTATTAGAATATAGATATAAAAAATAATGGTAAGCACTCAATAAAACTAGCTAGTTAATAACTATAATGATGATAAATGAATATAATATACTAGCAACCATTGTCTAAGCATTTCTTATCAACAATGTTATCAAACTAACTTCTGACATAGTTACACAATGCAAGTTATTCTAATTTCTATAGTATAAATATATATATATACTGAAGTACTCGATATATATTATTTCAAATGCGTTTCAAAGTTCATTATGTTCTGTTTTAATCGATACAATTTTTAATTACCTTTCTGATATCCGTCGCGTATTTGCTTCTAACCAGACACCACGCATACTCAAATTGTGCTTTGTGCGTTACTGTACCTTGTTGGAGCTGCTCATGGTAGACTTTCTCCAATTTCTAAGACAAAAAACAATACAACATTATGCGATTTATGACTCATTACAAAATTGCATTAAGAAATAAACATTCTTACTTGCAAATCTTCGGACGAAACAACTTCATCTAAAACATCATCCATATTGAAATATTAGAACTGCGTTTTAATTTTCAGTATTAAAATATCATAATATCAAGAGGTACCTATAATAGGTGCGAATTCAAGAAACGACGACACAGCGGCAGTACCTATAATATATATACTCTGTCCCATAGAGTAAAGTAATACTGCTCTGTCCATTATATTATTTGCTTTTTGACAGCTTCACGCCTATGAAGTAGGGTTGTTGAGGAAGTGATTATGAGGAAGAGGAGGAGGAAGAGGAATTATCACATACAAATTTAGGGGATGCGGATGAGGATGAGGATATTTTTTTGAGGAAGAGGATGAGGATGAGGAAGCGGAAGAGGAAGCGGATGAGGATGAGGATGAGGATGATAGGAAATTATAATCAAAATTAAAAACAAAAACTTTGAGAATTAAAAATTAAATCAAAAGCCACTTTCCTGTCTGTACATATTGATATTTTAACTACTAGCAAATTGGCCCTTTGTCTTAAACTACAAAAAAGCATCTTACTCAGTGTTCATATTCAATAAAAATTAATAATTAATTTGTCCAATACTTTTTGAGTTTATTATTATTTACAAACAAATATGATATACATATGTATATGACAAGTAGAAACAAGCAAATAACAGCGCGGGTGGGGGGAGGGGAGGTGTCACTCGCCCGATCGCGAATTTACAAAGCTATACTATTTGAGTCACGGGTCGGACTCAGATGAGCTTTTGTTTATGCATATTAATCGACAAAACCTAATCTATCTAAGTAAAAAAGTGACTCAAATGGATTAGCTTTTGTCGAGATATTTTCAAACTTTACATCGAACAAAACCTAGTCGAGTAGAGTCCGCGCGTAGCGAGTGCGTTCCCGTAGATACGGCATCCTCATAAATTTCCTCTTAATTTTGAGGAAGCGATAGCGGAAGAGGAATTTTTTATTTTTATTTTTGAGGATGCGGTAACGGTTGAGGAACCCAAAATATTGCGGAACTTCCGCATTATGAGGAAGCGGAAGAGGAATCCTCAACAACCCTACTATGAAGGATTGTATTGTCTATGTTAAAATGTCATACAAATAATTATTGTACTTCATGGACATGCCCCGCCCACTTAGTGATGTCTACACAGAATTATTCAATGATGGGTCGATAGATTATAATAATCGATAGAAATACTCTGTAAAATATATCCTATACAGAAAAACTCTTTTATTAAGTTATATAATTTAAACATAAAGACAACCAAATTGTAAGATAGAAACCAATAAATAATAAAATATTAATTTAGTTTAGTTTTAACATAAAATGCATAGATATGTGGTCTTATTATTACATATCTTATTAGTATGTTTACGTTGTAATTATTATTTACGTAACTGATTCGATTTATGATAATATTTTGAATTTATAATTGAAATAGTATCACAATCGATAATCGTTTGTACATCACTCGTCGAATCGTTTGACAGCTCGACGGGTGATACCAGAGTATCACCCGTCGAGCTGTCAAAAAGCAATTCTTATAGTGGACAGACTATATTGATAAAAATTGACTTTTCAGTTTTCGTTCAATTCAATATAGGTACCTACCACAGATAACTATATATTAAGTCAGAGACAATATACTATTGTAATCTGTGATTGTAATCACCACAGGTAATCACCATTCACCAAAGTCAGCAAAGACAATATTTTGACAACTTAAAAAATATGGAATATAGATAAAATATTATCAAGTTGTACAAAGCTCATTTTTTTTTTTTTTTTTTTTTTTTATGTCAGAGCAAGCAAAGGAGCAGATGGGCCACCTGATGTTAAGTGGTCACCACCGCCCATAAACACTTGTAACACTAGAAGTGTTACAGGTGCTTTGCCGGCCTTTTAAGGACAAATAAGCTCTTTTCTTGAAGGCCCCAATGTCGTAGTTGTTCGGGAACACCGCAGGTGGCAAATCGTTCCACAGTTTCACCGTACGCGGAAGGAAGTTGCGGGTGAAGCGGACAGTGGTGGAGCGCCAACCATCCAGATGGTGCGGATGGAACTGGTTTTTACGGCGTGTGGTCCGGTGGTGGAACTGTGCGGCTGGTAAAAGGTGGAACAATTCCTCAGAGCACTCCCCATAGTAGATTCTGTACAGTATACAGAGAGACGCAACGTCTCTTCGCACTGACAGTGGATCGAGCCTATCGGAAAGCCTACGGTCATCGACAATTCGAGCTGCTCGACGTTGGATGCGGTCAAGAGGAAGGAGTTGATACTGTGGGGCTCCGGCCCAGAGATGAGAACAGTACTCCATATGCGGTCGCACCTGAGCCTTGTACAGCTGAAGTCGGTGGGCCGGCTTGAAGTACTGTCTCGATCTACTGAGCACACCAAGTTTTTTCGAGGCTAATTTAGCCTTCGCTTCCAAATGACTGCGGAATTGAACGTCACTCGAGATTTCAACTCCGAGGATTCCGATTTTCGGCGATATACTAAGGGGAGTACTCTTAAACCGAGGTTCTACGACAAATGGGGTCTTTTTAGCGGTGAACGCGCAAACCTGTGTCTTTAGGGGATTGAACTCGACAAGATTAAGTTCGCCCCATTCCAAGACTTCTTGGAGAGAAGACTCGACTTCAGACACAAGTTTGTTTCGACTCTCATTGAGGCTTTCCTTTGAGGTGTTTGCACGGCCAGGATAAAGAGCATCCCCCGTACTGTCGTCTGCATAGCAATGAATGTTACTGATTTGTAACAAATCATTGATATGCAGAAGAAACAGTGTAGGAGATAGCACGCAGCCTTGTGGGACACCAGCATTCACATGAAGAGGCTTAGAGCAAGAACCGTCGATAACGACCTTAATGCTCCTCTCTTCCAGGAAGCTGGCAACCCAATCGCATAACCTCGCAGGAAGTCCGAAAGATGGTAATTTCGCTAGAAGTGCCTTGTGCCAGACCCGATCGAAGGCTTTCGCTACATCCAAACTTACAGCCAATGCCTCCCCTTTACTCTCAACCGCCTCCGCTAAAAGTAAAAAGCTAAAAGCAGTGGAATTTGATATTCAATGATTTAATCAAAGAAAATACTTCTTGATACAATATTAATAATACAATATTAATATTAATAATAATATCCCATGATATTGTGTTTTTTGTTCATAAAAAGATATTTTGTTTTTCTGTGCACAAGGCTGACATGACATATTTTGACAGAAGTGAACAGACGAACCCGAACTCAGCCGAAGTCCGAACTGACTCAACTGTTTATCATTTACGTCAAAAGTTAAAAGATTGAAGAATTGTCGTTTTGCTGTAGATTACAGCGTATTTGCTTTGTCCGGCGTTTGGAAAAAATCAAAACATATAGGTTTTTCTATGAAGAATCTGCATTCTTGGCATAAATAAGAATCAAGAATGCAGAGTGTTATAAATACAGTAAAGGGCACAGCTCTTGGGGTCGCCGGTTACTTGACACCAGTTTTGAAGGTGGGTTCATTTTATCTCGCATATTGTTATCGTTACTAACAAAGTAATGAATAAATGTCAAGAGCACCGGATGTGAATACAATTTGGTAATAAATAAACTTGTACGTTCTGTCGATAACAGCAGAGTAATTATCATATTGGTTTCTTATTAGTAAATTTTATTCCTACACGTCTTGTAGCTCTTTGTATTCAGTAAAGATACTTGTGTATGTATTCATATGTTTCTGCAATAAACTTAACTAAAATAAATATTACTTAATTTTCGAATGCAGGAATCCAAATTCCAAGAAACTGGTGTGTTAACTCCGGAAGAGTTTGTAGCGGCTGGTGACCACCTGGTGCACCACTGTCCCACCTGGCAGTGGGCGAAGGGAGAGGAGGCGAAAATCAAGCCATATCTACCAGCTGATAAACAATTCCTAATTACGAGGAATGTGCCATGCTACCGGAGGTGTAAGCAGGTAAATTGTCAAAGATATTTTATGCATATAGCTATATTCTATTGTTCTTAATAATAACATTTTACAATTATAATCAATCAATGTTTCACAATGTAAATTCTGTCTAGAAAATTCTATAAGTAAATACTAAGAAAATTTGAAATAGCATAATTAATTATATTGCATATGTATTGTAACATGAAAATTGACTTCAGTTCTTTTTATATTATCCGTTACTTTGTTTCTATAATTAAGATTATAAACATTGAATTGGTATGAAACAGCCTTGCTTGAATGAAATATATTACCACAGCTGTCTAGTTACAATTTGTACAATTTTAATAGTAAATTAATAAATGGTTAAAACAAAATAATAATTTCTTTACAGATAGAATACTGCGAGGATCATGAGAAAATTATCGAGGATGAAAATGATGGAGAAGGCGGCTGGGTTGACACACACCACTATGACTCTGCGGGATCACCAACTGTTGAAGAAAAAGTAAAACTTTTCCATGCTAATCTTAAGGATATTGTAAATGGCTAAATGCAATAGGAATCTTCTGCTTCATACTATTTCATTGTCATTTGTTAGCAGTTCAGATAATCAAATGTGAAACGCAGGTTTATTAAAACAATGAATATATCAATGTAAATCAATGGTTACTTTTACTATCATATCTCAATCTTCATCGTCTTAATGGGCTCTCAAAGCAGTGCTAGTTCTTGTACATAAATTACATTACACCATATTATGATTTTTTGATCCTAAAATTCTTTACTTCTGTTTTGTTTTATCCTTACTTTAAAATTCTCATATAGTTAAGTTTGTTTAAAAACTCAGGTGAAAAATTTACATAAAAGTTTTTTTAAAAACTCAGGTGTGCGAGATGACGTTAGACGCAGCGGAAACAGGTGACAGCGATGGAGATGGAGATGGGGATGGTGAGGATGATGATGATGGGGATGAGGGGGAGGCTGAGGATATGGAACACTTCCAGGAATCAGGCTTGCTGGATGAAGTTGATCCGGTATGTTGCACACATGATGTGATATTAAACAAAATATTATAATGCATAAATCTATATCTATTCTATATTACATATAATAAATCTGCAGAAGGGTCAATTCTGTACATTGAAAATATTGAAAAAATTAATAGCAGGGAGTGTTACTGGATCTATACCAAACCCAAATATGTGATTAAAAAAATTTTTGTCTGTCTGTCTGTATGTTAAGGCATCACGTGAAAACTAATGGTTCGATTTCGATGAAACTTGGTATGATTATACCTTATTACCCTGGGCATAAAATGGGATACTTTGTATTCTGGAAAATACGTAGAAAAAAATAAATCTTAATTTTTCCGCGCGGACGGAGTCGCGGGCGGAAGCTAGTTTTAAATATAGTTGAAATAAAATATAAAATAATCATTTTCACAGTTTCTTAAGAATCGAAAATGTATGATATTATACTTTTTTGGAAATTTTTAATCAATTATTTTGCATTATTTCACTACACCTGGTAAATTTTGGTGGTTTTTGTGTTGATTGAATTTACCATTAAATGCTTTTACCTAATAAATATGTCAGTTTATACTACTGTTACAATACAACATGTGCAATATTTCAAACCTAAATACGATCAGTAAAACATCAATAGGCTGAAGTCTAAACAAAAAACGTGAAAGTGTATGATGTGCCAAAAAATTTCAACTAAATTGCACTAGATTCACAACTTATCCTTAGCCTATTTGTTATCTATGACGAAATATAGCATGAAATGGGTGTGTTTTTTTGTTTTTTACACTCAAAAGGGTCAAATGAGCTATAGAAATGAGCCTCTCATGTATTTATGTTATTGTGTCCATCAGTCAGTAGCGCTAAGCACTCGCGCCACGAAGCCAGCCACTACGTCCCGCGCACGTGGCGGCGACGAGATCGTGCGCACGCGCACGTACGACCTGCACATCACGTACGACAAGTACTACCAGACTCCACGGCTCTGGCTGATTGGGTATGATGAGGTGAGTTGGGGAATTTTTTATTTTTTATGAGAGTTGTATTTTGAGAAAATTTTTTTTTTTTAAACCATTTATTGATAGAAAAATAAACATACATTGGGCATACAGAATAAACACCACATAAATCGACACGATTTGATCGTGGTGCACATGCATTCTAGACGTCAAACAAATACTAGATAGATTAATATAAATTTTGTTACATTACATATGAAATTACATTGAAAAATACATTAAGATGGCAAGTAAATTACACAACAGAAAAAAATATGATGTACAATAGGGTACTTGTGGAAAAAATTTTTTGCGATCACCTACTGTGCTGGCCGAGTCTTTATAAACGTGATATATAGTATGATTTTAATTGACGGTTAACATTTTTACAGTTTATTTTATTTTTAATGTTATTATCTAATTTATTGATTAAACGTGGAATTATGTATGAGCATCTTCTTTCGCCATAGCGGTTATTGGCTCTGATAGTACATAATTTATTTTGTGTTACTTTTCGTGTGCCAAGGTTGTGAGATGTAACTTTTTCAGTAAATGTTTTATTAAAAAGTTGTTCTTTTAAGAGATGTACTTCTACTTTTTCGAAAATAGGTAACACATTGCAGTGCTTAAAAAGTTTGCTTATATCGTTTTCGTATTTCTTTTTTATTCCAGTTGGGACTATTTGTTTTAAGATGCGAATTTGAAGGTTGAGTATATTTTGTAAATAAGTTTTATACGTTCTGCCATAGCTACTAAGGCCGTAGGATATAATCGAATCGACTAAAGTGTTGTATAGTAATAATTTTACCTTGTATGTTAGTCTGTTCCCTATTGCATATATTTTAGCTGCGAATGCGCGGAGTTTGTCACATACGGCTTCAATTTGTTTGCCCCAGTTGAAATTATGGTCTATAATTAGTCCCAAATATTTGTAATGATTCACAAGTTCGATCTGACTACAGTTAGAGCACGATAATGAGCATTGGTTATGCAAGCATGAGTGACAATGGCAGATAAGCTGCGGCAAGGCAACTTGTTTCATATATGGAGACTTGATGTACAATAATTTAGTTTTACTTGCATTGATGACTAATCCCGCATTATGACACCACTTAGATATATTGTTAAAGTCGTATTGCAGAAGTTTAAGGGCTAAATTCGCATTCTCATGGTTTATAAGGATACAGGTATCATCAGCGTACTGAAACATTTTACAATGACTGAGGTGGTCACTCATATTGTTGACATACGTTAAAAAGTGCAACGGCCCCATCACCGACCCCTGAGCTGTACCCACTTCAACGCTGCTCATTTCGCTGAAACTGTTTTCTATTCTGACGCAAGATTTCCGTCCATGCAAATAGTCTTTACACCACTCAAGGAGATTGCCCCTTATTCCGCAATAGTCGAGTTGGTCAACGAGTTTGCGATGGTCAAGCGTATCAAAAGCACGCGAGAAGTCTATGAAAAGGGCGAGTACATGCTTTTTATCATTAAGGTAAGTATTAACCTCGTCAGTAAAGTTTGATAGAAGTGCCGTAGTGCTTTTGCCGGATTGAAAACCATACTGATGCGGAGAAAGAATATCATTTTTCCTTAGAAAAGAGTGAATTTGGTTGCTTATTACTTTTTCTGCAATTTTATTAATGCAGGAAAGTAAGGTAATTGGACGATAGTTCTGACAATTATTTTTTTCACCTTTTTTGAAAACCGGTCTTATGCAGCCAGTCTTCAGTGCATCCGGATATCTACCAGTCCGAACTGAGGTATTTATGAGATTTACTATTACGGCAGATATTTTATCACTTATAGACTTAATATCGATTGCCCTTATTTTATCCATGCCTGGAGCCTTGTTATTATGTAAGTTTTTAATGATATGTTGTACTTGTTTGTGAGTGGTTGGCTGAAATCGCATACTAACATCCACCGGCCTACTGTTTCTCTTAAGAACTAAGTCAATTTTGCAATTTGGCATTATGTTTTTAATTGAATTTTTAAATTCCATTGCGAATTTTTCCGCGATTTCTTTACAGTTTAGTGGAGTGAAAGCACGTACAATTTGTGTGTCGATTGTTCGGGTTTTGTTTCCACAGATACTATTTATAACTTGCCACAACTTTCTAGGATCGCCATCATTTTCCTTTATTTTGTTACTATAGAATTGATTTCGGGCAGTTTCAAGAGCTTTATTAGTCTTGTTACGAGTTTGATTATACAGTAGTCTCAGCTGTGCGTTAGTTTCATCCTGTCTCCATTCCTTAAAAAGCTTGTCTCTTTTTTCACATAATTTTATTAAATTAGTATTTATCCATGGTTCTCGTTGAATGAATTTTCGTGGTATTATTTTATTTAATGTAGATTTTTTATACGCTTTATCAAATTGTTGTGTTATATATTCAAATATGTTATTAGAATTATTCATTGTGTTTGTTGGTGAGAAGTCAATAGCATTTAATTCATTATTTAATATATTATAATCTAACACTTGTTTAATTTTATTTGGTGGAGCACGCTGTATATGACATGCTGTTTGTGTTGTGTCGATGCATGCAAGTACGACAACGCGGTGATCGGCAAGCACAGTATCAATAGCGGCTGTGTACGGGTCAGATGTGTATGTTCGTATAAAGATGTGGTCGATGCAGGATTTAGTTATTAGTTTTTGTCTCATTTCAATACGCGTATAATCTGATATTCCGCACATCAACCCATACCCAGCTAGCAAATTTACATATCGGCTTTTTTGCATTGTTGTGGTTTTTAAATCTATATTCATGTCACCTAGTAAAAAAAGTGAATTAAAAGTACTTGTACTGCTTACATCGGCTAGCAGATTGTTCAATTCTGTGATAAATAACGTTTTACAACTAGACGGCGGTCTATACAGTGCACACAAAGAAAAACACTGCTGATTGTTTTTTAATTTACCACAAATATTTTCAAAAGAACTATATTTACTGTTGAAACGTGTGAATTTTAAATGCTTTTTTATATATAAAATTATTCCACCACCCCTTTTATTTTTTCTAAGTTGTGTGTGCATTGTATATTCCGGTATGCTATATAAATGACAAATATCTTCAGAAATGTTAGCTTCCGTAACCACAACGATGTCGAGGGCATGTTTTGTACATGAGATGATTTGCAGCAGCTTAGGAAAGTTCTTAAGCATTGAACGAATGTTTACATGTATGCAAAATAATTGTAAATTGCCAGACGGTAAGTTTTTGAGGTAATAATTTAAATCTGTACAGTTTAATAATTCAGTGACCTCTTTAATATTACGTGATTTATCAGTGTGAGAAAAGGACATTTTTGTATACATCATTTTAGACACTACATAATAAAACCGTTAGGTATTAGTTTATTTATCATTCAGCAGACTATCAATATCATTTACACATCGAATAACGGACACTTTACAATTATCAGACTTACGTGCGAGGATACGTCCTTCTTTGCACCAGATATATTTGTAGGATTCCCGTAGACGTTGCTTAGCGTGTTGCCGCAACAAAATCGTGCGGAACGGAGCGTTGCTACTACGTCATCGCGGCGTCACGTCCCCGCGCCGTGCGATTGGCCGCGGATGACCTTACCACTGTCCTCTACTACCACTTCGATTTGCCACGCAGCCGCCGAGCAGTGAACTCCTTCGCAAAAATTCATTGTACCAAACGCACTCTGTAATTTTGACTATTAAATTTTAAACGCGCAAATTTATTTTCGACTTTCTTGCCACCCTAAATCCATTGAAACATAAACATAGCGTTATATAATAAAGTTTTGGTCTGGGAGGTTAAAGCTTCTCGAAAGTAGATAGGGTTGTCGGGATTATCGGTTGAACCACGGATATTCAGGTCACTCACTTTTAATTTAGAATCTCTTCC
>CAJQZM010026211.1:0-11283 GCA_907164665.1 Colias nastes
ATAACAGTTATTTATTATCCTGCTATCATCAATATTATAAGCGTAAAAGTTTTTTAGAATGTTTTTATATTTGTTGCTCTTTCACGCAAAAACAGCTGATCGAATCTGTATGAAATTTGGTACTTACAAAGATAAATTATCTGATAGCACACATACATTTTATACCTCGCTAGTGAAGCCCAGGGATCTACTTTTAAATAATACTAATCAGAGTGACTTTCAATTTCAATTCGCGAAATATAAAGATAATACTTTGCGCTATAACAACGCGTTTTGTTAAACAAACTGATATTTACAATGTAATCTTATTAAATATGTTCTAGAATCTATTTACTTAAAGCAAAATCGATTTATAGCCACAATGAACTATAATATCACGTTTAGTGTTTACTCATATCAACCTGCTAGCGTGCTGGCCATTCTCTAATCCAGTTAGCCTAGTTCAATCACGTTATCTACAATTCTGCAAAACATCCATATTAGTTTCATGCGACAAAAGTTATGAGTAATTACCATGTCAATTAAAATTATTCACCATATAGATTATAGGCTTATATTACTTGTAACGAGAATTTAAGGTAACCCATTACTTAAATTTAAATTTTTTATTTTCATTTCGCTAACATGAAGACGTTCATAATATTCTCTATATAATATGTTCTGTGATATTATAAAGTATCAATGCCTATAGGCATAACATAAGCCGTGTCTGATTAGTACTTTGCAATTTTTATTGTAAAAAATGATCGGTGATTTATGAGTCAACGTATTATTAATAATAGCCTTAGAAAAACCTGAATAATATAAAAAATAGCCATACTGACTTCGAATACGTTATTTTAATAATTCACATACTTATTTGTAAAAAGGCTTTTTTATAGGTAGGTAAGTAGGTAATGTATGTTTGTATGCTTTTTTATTTCATAGCTAAAGATAGATAAACTAGCATATATATTGGTAGGTATGTTACAACTCACAAGGTACAAAATTACAAATTAATTGAAGAAAAAATGTACGAACAGTGATAAAAAGAACCAGTACAATTTAAAATTCTGATAACAGCACAAATATACGTGTTTTGCTATCTATGTTACCACAAATGTAGCATTTGGCAAATACATATCACTACATAGTATAAAACAAAGTCGCTTTCTCTGTCCCTATGTCCCTTTGTATGCTTAAATCTTTAAAACTACGCAACGGATTTTGATGCGGTTTTTTTTAATAGATAAAGTGATTCAAGAGGAAGGTTTTAGTATATAATTTATTAGGTTTTAGCTGTGGGTTTTAGACAAAGCGGGCGAAGCCGCGGGCGGTAAGCTAGTAAATTATAAAATAAGTATGAACAGTCTTACAATTCTATGAAAGAACTTTGACGTTTTTAGAGGGAGTAAATTAAGAAATGTTTGAAACTTGAAAATAATATAACACTACGTGAACACTACTCACTTTTTTAGTTCTTATTTTACACGAACATGCACCGGAAAAACAAGATCCCATTTGCACAAATTATCACAACTTAAATATTATTTAACAATTAATGTGAGCTATTTATTGCTCATAATAATATACACTGAATTTTTTTCATAAGCTGAACATTTTCAGACATGTCACGACATGATTTGATCTAGGTACCTAATATTTTTATACTTGAAAACCCGCGCTTATTTAAAAATAGAACAGGCGCTGGCTGTCATAGCTCACTTTTTAATGATACTGGCACCTACCATCCTTTTTATAGGTAGTTTAGTACCTACCATCATTACCATGATACTGGCAACTGTTGCTATAAGATGGGTTCATTATTTTTGTCATAATTTTTTTTTTAGTTTCAAAATTGGAATCAAATAATAATTGTGAATAACGAAAAGTACTTTTTTCATGTACCTACATAGGGAATTTTGTGTACTTTATCACCCTTTATTATTATTATTTATTATATTATATTATATTTATTATTTATTATTAACGCTTTTATTTATTGTTTAAACTCACTTTGCAAACGTATGCACATGTTAATACATAATATGTAGTTGGTTTTTTTTTTATTTTGCATACCTATTATATTAAACAAGAAGATATTAAAATGATACATTAGTCATTACCTACATTATAATGTAGTTAAATTATGCAATAGAAAGCAGATTATGAATTTAATAATATACGGTCTACCTAAATATAAAATCAAATAATGCGTTCCTTGTATCTGTCGTGGCCATATCGTACATTTGCTCATTTCATGAAATGATTGGCCATTTCACGAAATGGTCGCATTTCGTGAAATGGCCAATTTAGTTTGGCCACATCATGATGTGGTTTGAGCAGATCAATGATAAGAAATCGTTTCACGATATGGCCAACTAAACGCGCGGTTTTTTCATGAAATGATCAAAATTATTTGATCATATCGTAAAATAGTTACATTAATCATTGGTAGAGGCGCTGCAAGCTCTGTGTTATGTGATAAGATGGCCGCTGGCGAAAATTTAATTATTCGCAGTTAAAAACTTCATAATTCGTTTAATAACAATATGAAGAAAGTCATAGCAAAGAATTTACGACGAAGAGGTTCGAGTACTATGGAAAATGTGGATATCTTATATGTATTGAAGATTTTATTTAAGACGCATTTTTTCTTTTAGGATAGGGTCAACCGGGGCAAATGCAACTAAAAAATAACAAGTTTCAAGTTTGATCGGTTGCAGTTATCTCCTTTTATATTTGGTCATTTATTTGACCCATTTAGTGATTTTTGTATTTAATTAAGATTATTTTAAACCAATCAAGCAATACAATAGTCTTATAAATAACTGGTAGTGAGAATATTTCCTAAAATTGGTAGAAAAAGTTACATTAACCCCTAGTCGGGGGTAAATGCAACTAACTGCCATAGCTCTTCTTCTATTTCATATAAAACAACGAATATAGAATATATTTATGAGATTTCATGTTATTCATAGGATTTTGAACTGTATTATCGTGTAGCAAGGACTAGTTTTCAGAAAAAAACTTATTTTTCTGATTGTGGGGCAAATGCAACTATTTGTTAGAGAATTAGTGTGGGGAATGAAAAAAACTTATTCATCGATATTTTTTTATTATTCTGCGTGTGATTTGTATCGTACTATTGTGTATTAGGAAACTATTGCTACAATAACGTTGCGATCGTAGATGGCGCCGCATTATTTAGAGGAAAAACTCATGTACTTTGATTTACCACTTTAAATCGCAACAAAAAAAAATTTACAGTTACCTACTAAGTCAATTTTAGTTTTTGGTCAGAACAAATAATATTCTTTGTGTTAAATATTGTTAAAAACGTAAACCAAACAAAATACGTTTATTAGTTAGTCAACCGTTTACTAAAAATTACTTGAACAATCACAGAACTATCCTACCTATTGTTTTTAGTTATATTCTTTAACCACTCTTTTTTTATCTAATTTGAATTTTACTTACGAACCCGTCTCTAGGTATAATATCGAAGAAAAAATCGATGGTTCTTCTTTAATTAATCATAAAGAAAGTATATTTTGACTACCAAGAAGGATACATAATAAATTAAAAATATCGACACTGTCACATCACTAGTGTTTTTAGTTTCATACAAAAATATAAGGGGCTATTGTAACTAATCTCACAGTTGCAATAACCCCATAGTGAAATTTTCACGAGGCAAATGTAACTGCATCAATAATACAAAATAGAGTCAACTAACGCACTGTAATATAAATGAAATAAGCTTAACGGCTTGTGATAATCGTGTCCAATCAAAAACACCTGCAAAAAATCACTCCTAAACAATTTTTTTGTCTACAAAACCCGACACCTGTTTTTACGCACACCAACTTCAAAATAGCGGTTTGACACAATGGCCTATCAATCAAATAGTTTTCATCGTAGTGGCACCATCTATTATTAGTAAGATTTATTAGTCGTTGAGTTATTGAATCATCGGTGGCGATATATTACAACAACTCTAATAAATTAGTTATGATAAGGAGTTGCCATAGCCCCATAGTTGCAATAGCCCTGGGTGACCCTATATATTTATATATCCTACTATATTATTATAATTGTTTGTTTTTTAAAAAGCGATCCGCTTCTGGCACTCGCCGGCCGCTGCCGCGGCACGCTCGCTTTGCTCGCTCGGCTCGTGCGTTGTTTATCATAGTCTAACCTAACCTAACCTAACTGTTTTCTATTGCAAAAACGATTCGCTTCTGGAATTCGCCAGCCGCTGCCGCGGCACTAACTTAAATGACATTAAACAAGTTTTTAGAATATTCTGTATTTTTTTAATATTTTATGGACTCTTTATATTTTATACGATCTGGCCAAATGTGGATGACCAAATCGTGAAACGTTGACGATTTAACGATCTGATCAAACTATGTTGGCCATTTCATGAAATGCGGCCATTTCGTGAAATGATCGATCATATCATGAAATGAGCAAATCTACGATATGGCCACGACATATCTATCTATAATATAAAAATGAATCCTAAAATGTGTTGGTAAGCGCATAACTTGAGAACGGCTGAACCGATTTTGTTAATTCTTTTTTTATAATATTCCTTGAAGTTCGAGGATGGTACATAAGAATGTAGAAAAAAAACGTAAATATGTACCACGGGCGTAGCCGGGGCGGACCGCTAGTTATTTATATTTTTAAAATCAATTTTTTCCCACTCTGTTCTAAACGCTTCTCAGATACGTTTTAATAACAATAAGCAATCACACCACATGATTAACAACCCTTATGCACTTGATTACTGTAATTATTATAAAATAATTAATGAACGCACCCGAAACATATCAGGGGAAGCGGTGCCCGCGGACGAGCCGCTCGCGCCATCAGCTTGCGCGGCGCGCGGCTGCGCCTGGTTCGCGCACTCCGCCGTCAGCGTCTCGCGGTCGTCGGCCACGTCGCACACGCGGTCATCTGGGTCGAGTATACCGCCGGAGCTGGCTCGTAACGCTCTCACACCCACCCATGTCTCTGGACCCTGGAATTTGGAAAACATTTTGTTATTGCTCATTCGCTTTACCTATTCGTGGGATGCACTGTTTTATTAATTTTATGTACGAAAATTGTATAGTTTCAATGAACGAAGAAAAGTTTACACAGAGTATGTATGCAGTGCAAACGTTAGATCGATCTGCGATGCGTAATATAAATTCGAGATATACAAAAGAAATCTTATCGGCTAGATAAAAACGTCCACGGTATCTCGTGAAAAAAAATTGCACAAAATCACAGCTCCATTTTAAATACGTTCAAGTCGTTTTCATTCCCACGCGGTCTTTACATTGGAACTATTCATCCAAGATAATCGTTCTATTGAACACTTGGATGATGTTTTCAAAGGCCATTCGTAACACAGCTGTTTTGTCTGTGTTCGCAGGCTTTTGTGGGATTCGCGATTCATTTCAATGATCAAGTTATTGATGTCAGTCATTGAGGAATTTTCTGTATGTGCTTCTATAGTTTTTATTACTAATGAAGCATAGGTTTTGTAGATGATGTAGATCTATTAATACTTATCATTTTCTATTGTCCTGTTGTTTAAATTTCGAGACAGGCATTACTATAACTTATTTCTTAACATTATAAATTTAAACTAGAATTATTGTCATTGTTAATCTTAATAATTTAATATACTTATATAAATCTCGTGTCACAATGTTTGTCCTCAATGGACTCCTAAACCACTTAACCGATTATAATAAAATTCGCACACCATGTGCAGTTCGATCCAACTTGAGAGATAGGATAGTTTAAACATGTAGGTACCACGGGCGAAGCCGGGACGGACCGCTAGTTAACTTATAATTATAATTTTTACCCATGTTACAGTTCTTCGCTGACGATCATTGTTAGAAGCTAATTTCGCTCGTTTTTTGTATCGTGGAGGAGGCACGGGTTTCACCTCATCTTCCTGCATTATTTTAAGGTGGGTGGACCATGGAAGGCCATGCTCCTTCGAAGGCCAATTATTAAAATTTCGTAGTTATTGCCATATGATGACAAATTCCTTCTATTTACACAAACACCCATCGAACTAGAAATCACAGACGCGGCGGCGAATCGCTCGCGCCACTATTTTGGCAGTACGGTCCCTCGCTTCATTGATATCGGAAATCGGCGGCGTTAAAATAAGATGGGTGTACCATAGAAGGCCACTCTAACAAATAAATAGTTATTATTCGTTTATTTACTGGAAAAATGAAACTAACAAATATTTAAGTAATACTTTGTTTTATTACGTAACATATAAACCACTTCTTTTTATTGTAGATTTAATCGCTATTTATTAACTTTTAGTGTTAAATGACTGATTTATTATAATGGCCTTCTAAGGAGCCTTGTTTCTAGCAAGGCCATTTGGAAGAGTTCTATGAAACTTAAGTTCAATCAATATTGATCAAATCTGAAATTTAAAAAAGTGGTTTATATATGTTACGTAATAAAACAAAGTATTACTTAAATATTTGTTAATTTCATTTATCCAGTAAATAAACGAATAATAACTGTTTAATTGTTAGAGTGGCCTTCCATGGTACACCCACCTTACGTAAGCATATTATCACAACACTGGCATAATCTTAACATATCACTTTCTAACACTTTTGTCTAACAAAATGTGAGAAACTATATTATGTATTTAAGGTTGGCAGGCATTTTGATCACTATTAATATTAATGAATATTACACTAATAAAAGTGACTATCGTTAGAGTAAAGCGGGGGCAATGGAGTGGTCAAGATGCAACACCGAACTGTTTGTATCAGGCCAACGGCGCGAAGGAGCCTTGACCTTCGCGCACCAGTGGCCAAACACGGCCTCGCGTTCAGCCACCGTACCACATGCTACATCCCATTATGGATAACTTCAATAAGTCACCTTTTAGTAGGCCAAAAGCCGCAGCAGACTCGTGCAGTAATTTACACTGTAGCTGTCTAACCAAGCTACACGGAATTCGCCAAGTCAATATGCATTGAAGATTGCATCTTTCGGGGCAAAAAGCAATCGAAACGTAATCACAACGTGCGAGAGATGCCGTGTATCACGATTGTGCGTACGTTATGAATTCCGTGAACGCACCGAAGAGTGTCCATCAGTGATCACGCGAGCACCTTCCGAGAAGGAAGCGAGATGACCGCCCGGCTCATGAGATTAAAATTACCGTTGATGCTTATTATACAATCGCTGAGATGATTTCAAACCAAAATTACGTTTGAGAATAAAGCAATGAAAGCGTAAAGATAATAACAAATTGTTTTGCAATGCTTTCAAGAATCACATTTTAATCGAGTTTTTACCTAAAAGAATATCTTTGAATATAAGTTGTAACTTTTTTCTGGTAAACCATTAAAATAAGATACAGCACGAAGCATGAAGACAAGCAACACGTAGTACTTTCCTGATAAGATCGTTCATCATTATTATCTCTTGCGACTAATTTGTCCATGCCCAATATTGGTGTTACCAACGGAAATGCATGCATTTATGGTCCCTAATAAAATATGCGTATCGAATTGTTAATGTTATGAAATGCGTCAAACAACATAATTTATATAGTCGGTTCAGGCTATGATTAGAATATTATTAACAGAAACTACACTACTTCTTAAAAATCCAAGAAAAACGTTGAAGTCCTGTAATCATTAAGAAATGATGAACTCGATATCACAAATGAAAATATATTTAGCAGATTTGGAATAGATTACGTGACAAAAAAAATCAACAAACACCATGAGAAAACAACCTGAAAAGTAAGTAAATTGATATACCATAACTAAAACGTATTCGTGCATGCAATATAACAATCGCTAAATCATATGTAATAGTTTGAAGACCCATAATTCAAGGCAACTTGTTTACATTTCATTTGCACTTATTGAAATTTGCATATGCCATTCTTGCTGATTTATGCAATCGAATTGACCAACTTAAAGATGATGCCTGCCACACAAAATCTAACAATGAGAACTGATATTTATTCTGAAGGCTGGGTGTAAACGTGCTCGTAATTGCGCGATTAAAGATACAATTTTGGAGTTGTATTTATTGCAATTTATTTCGCGTAACACACTTTTGGCAATTAGCACTTCGTAATGTCTTAAATGACCAGAGATTTGAAATTTAAAACGTACGGTTTTATATCAAAATTGTATAGTTATCACGGTCGATTCAATGTTATTGAAAGGAGCGCTTAGTAAAAATACACAGACCGAGGCGCACAGTCGAGCGTTAACGCGACGCAAACACAACTGAAGCCCAACACTTGTCACTTAGATACCTAAGTTAGATACCGATTGTGGAATAAGTTTTAGCCGCAAAATTAACTTCAGAAGTAGTTTCAACTGGTACAATTTTAGTTTTTCTCAAATAATCGGTAATAAATGGGCATTCGAAGTAAATGAAAACATATTATAATGTTTTCTAGAGCACCTGATTAGCCACCAAAACGATCACTCAACGGAAGGCAAGCAAGGTTACAGTTAGTGCATTTTCTCTAGATCTATGCAACGTTAATTTAATTAAATGACTCATAGCGTATAATAGATACGATAAGTGTGTTTTATAGTCACACTATTTCATACAAGTACTGAATTACACAGAATAATGTAGGATTTGGATAAATAAAGAAAACAAACAGGTGCAAGTACTGAATACAGATTGACGTTAATTTTTAAGCTGATTTTAAATAAAAATAAACAGTTTATTTATCATTAACTGTTAACAAAATAATAACATACAATATGATAGTTATATGATTATCGCTTATTTTTATTAAATCAGATTAAGCCAAATGTTTCAAAAAAATATTCAAAATATGATTTTTAAAGGTTAAACTACCTATATAAACATTTTTCATACTCAGATACAAGTTTACTAAAATTGAGTGAGACGTGAGTGAGACCATAATAAATAATATATCATAAATAACTATCATCATACAATTTCTACGCCATTCAGTCATCTTAGCAAATGCAACGTTGTGTATATTATAGTAATTACTTCATGGAAGGCGCTCATTTATTAGGTACCCTATGAAAATATATTTTAGTTTAAAATATAATTGAATATACGAATGCATGCAATTGAATATACTAATGTCCAAATAATATTTATTAAAGATTTCATCTTTAAACACGAATAAGTCATGTCTATAGATACTAAAACTTTTATTAATAATTATTTTAACAGGAAACAAACTTCAAATTCAAATAGGAACATATTTTAACGGTTTTAATTACCAATTAAACATATAAATACGAGAATGTTACGGATAGATATATCAATAATCAAATAGACGGGAAGTAGCGTTTGCTAACAATGAGACGCTTCAAAAATATAACGGGCATCACGGACTACACTTGTTTAATTAAATTAGATAAATAGTAACTTTAAGTAGCACTATTTACACAAAAAATATAAATATTAAAGTACCTTCGCAAAGGTGGTCATTGTTTTATAAAAGTACTGCGTATTTAATTAATTTGGTCTTTGATAACTATGTTTACTTTATTCGTATACATTTTTGTTATACCTATAACTGTTAGGTACATAAAGCGAATAAAATAAAATATCTGGAAAGAAATCTAATAGGTAAGTACCTACGTTACATCTACATAATATGATGATATGCACTCGTACACAGACAGGTATTCTCAGAACAATTTAATTCTCCGCTCATTTCAAAGATATATTTATTCCATCTAACTATCAGAGTAACAATAGACAATTAATGCTATTATAACTCGCGACGTACAAGAATATCCCTTTAAGAATCGAACTTGATGTATAATAGAGAGTTGGTGGATAATATATCATGGTTTGTTAGTTGTTGCGGATAATCCTATTATTGTATCGCTGTGGCCCAAAGTTAAGCTTGACTCTCGATATACCGTTACCAATATTCGTCACGATAAGAGGTAAAAGTTTATTAGACTTAACGAAGAACTTATTGTCCCTCCCTTTTAGTCTTTCAACAAAGTGTAGCCCCATACTTCTTCTTACTTCATTTTTAGTCAAGTTGGTGCAACCAATTAATTAAGGGGACATCTGCTTGCTGGGCAACTGTGTTGACCTATTTAGCTAATAGGGTGTCTGAAGAAAACGATAGGTCAATATCTCTGCATTTCTTTTTGTGTAATATGATGACTAGATCCTCTTGACGCTTCATCGAAGCTGAATCAGAAATAATTAGGAGGCATGCATTAATTACGACCTACGTATTCGATAGACTTATAGATTCGTAAGCAAGGAAAATATGTGTTTCAAAATATGTGCATGCTTGAAATAGAAGCTATTAAAAATCACCTTTTTTGGAGGATTAAAAATAACTAAAAGTAAATGTTAGCATAACTCTTATCAGCATTATCTAGCTATTACTTAGGCATTAGTCAACACGGAGCGTATCGTAATGGAATGTGATAGATTAGCCTCTTGCCAGCCGCCTCAAGGTTGTTAAGAGATCGCTCTTCACTGACCAATTATTTAGCAATTACTGGACGAAGCATCAAGCAATACAACTAATTACTTGGTTGAGCTGCCGATTAATTATCGTAATATTATGTGATACAAATTGAACACGTTGTAACTCATTTGATTGTATTCTTAAAGTGCCTATTCTCCTTTGGGAGGTCGGCGATAATTAGGGCTATTTCAATTTGGAAACCGCTGCAAACAACAATGATTTAGTGCTCTTCACAATCTATTGAAAATTTCGATATCCGTCTGCGGGTTTTATGTATTAATTAATAGGTATAAAACCAAAACAAATTGTTACTCGTCTTCTACAGTTATTTATTTATCTTCAATAATCAAAGTTATTTCGCACATCCACCATCGCCAATTACAGTTTATAACTGTTGACTTAATATAAAATGAGATGCTTTCCACCACTTTCAGAACAATAGCTCCGTGAAAGTTTGTTAATAACAATGGCACTCATGTGCGTACAAATGTTAGTTGGCTTTTCATTCCCTCAGACATGTTACTTTTTGTTTAATTAAACATAACCATAAAGAAACAATAAAATTCACGATTTCAACTAGGTAATGACAAGTATTTATTTACGTGTTAGAGAGTTAATTAAAATAAATGATTAACTCGTAGTGCACGTATATGTTTAACATGCGGAACCCTGGTTAACGAATTTTTATAACTTTAATTAAATATTTTAAATTTATTGTATTGTATCACAACAATACCTACATAGGGTCATTGCGCCTGTTCGCGTCCACTTAGTGCAGTTGGAAAGTTTGA
>CAJQZM010026212.1:0-19582 GCA_907164665.1 Colias nastes
AATCTCAAACCACAGGAAACGACACACTCAAATGACCACCAGAGCGATGTTCGGAGAGTATGAGGGCTAACCGGGACCGTGGTTACCCGCTGGAAGAGGCGCCACCGTGTCGGAATGTCCCAGTGTCCAACCGGATCGAGACAGGAGCGATCCTCAGGATCATCCATATGGGTTGCCAACTAGCCGATGGAAAGGGGGAGCGACCATTCAACGCGCCGCCGTTACGCCTGGCCCAGGATTTGAACGCAAAAACGCCCCACAAACCGACGGGGCGTTTTTGTCAGAGCTTTGGTCTGGAGAGACTCAGAGCTTGTTGAGACCATCCTTGACGCTATCGATGCCGTTATTCACGGCGCTTTTGACATCGCCCTTGGCCTTCTCTGCCTTGCCTTCAAGGTTTTCAGCAGCGCCTTCAGCCTCCAGCCGCTCGTTATTGGTGAGCTTGCCGGTTTCTTCCTTGATCGAGCCAACGACCTGCTTGACGGTACCGCTGACCTTATCCGTGAATGAACTCATGATACTGGTCCTTCTCGTTAGGTTCTGCCTCTGTCAGATCTGCCTTCATTGGCGTCGCTTTTGGCAGGACGGGTCTTTCAACGCGTCAGCCTGAACAAAGTCGCACGAAAGATCCTTTTTCCGGACAGGGATGGTCTTTTTCCTTCTGTCGCGATCCCATAAGGTGAACGACTCCTGACTCCCCCCTCAAGAAAGCGATGACATGGCTCTCTTCCTTTTTTCTGCCGTTGTCGTGCTCTGGGGACTGACCTGGTTTGCCATTCATCTACAGATCGGGGGCACGACAGCCGATGTCGCGATCTTCTGGCGCTTCGTACTTTCGGCACTGGTGATTGGTGTGGGACTGGCCGCTACCGGCAAGCTCCGCCCTCCCCCGAAATCTGCATGGCCCTGGATCGCGGGAATGGGGGCCTGTCTGTTCTCCTGCAATTTCCTGGGGATCTACAGTTCGGAACTCTACCTGCCGAGCGGGACGGTGTCTGTCGTGTTCAGCATGGCGACATTGTTCAACACGCTCAATCTCTGGCTGTTTTTCCGCAAGACACCGGATCTGCGTGTGCTGGTGGGCGGTATTCTGGGCGTATGCGGCGTTGCCCTGCTGCTGGCTGGAGATATGGCCCATGAAAACCGGCATATGATGCTTGCAGGAATGGGTTTTGCCCTTCTGGGCACCTTCCTGTTCTCCTGCGGCAACATGCTCTCGCGCCATCTCGCCAAGTTCGACATCAGCCTGACCAATACCGTTTTCTGGGGCATGATCTGCGGGGCTTCATTGCTGGCATGCGTCATTCCGCTGTCAGGGCATGGCTACGCCTTCCCGCTCACGCCACGCTGGCTGGGTGGCCTGTTCTATCTCGCACTTTTCGGCTCGGTTGCAGGATTTCTGTTCTATCTCGAACTGGTCCGACGCATAGGAGCCGACAAGGCTGCCTACGCCACCATTCTCTCACCGGTCATCGCGCTGGGCATGTCGGCCTTTTTCGAACAGGTATACTGGTCGGTACCGATGCTGGCGGGTCTGGTTCTCATCCTGTCGGGCAATGTTTTGGCTTTTCTGCGCCGCAAACCCCTCCCACAGCCTGTGGAGGTGGAACAGGGCTGACCGACATCCGATCCGGACGGAGTTTGACAGTCGGGCCGGGCGGTTTTCTGATGGGCCTATCATTTACCTCCCACAGGAACCCCTGCGATGAAACCTGCTTCCGGACAGACCCCTGCCCTCGTCCTGCTGGAAAAAGAAGGGGTCGCCTATACGTTGCACAGCCACGAATACGACCCCGATGCGAGCCGCAAAGGCTTGCAGGCTGCTGAATCGCTCGGTGTTCCACCGGAGCGCGTTTTCAAAACACTGCTGCTCTGGGTGGACAAGGACAGGCCAGCCTGTGCGGTGATCCGGTCGGATCACAAGCTGAACCTGAAAGCCGCGGCTGCGACGCTGGGAGGCAAATCGGCCGCGATGATGGCCCCGCCCGATGCCGAGCGCCTGACCGCCTATAAGACGGGCGGTATCAGCCCTTTTGGACAGAAAAAACGCGTGCCCGTCCTTTTGGACAAACACGCGCTGGAACAGGAACGGATTTTCGTCAATGCCGGTCGCAGAGGCCTGCAATGCGAAATCGACCCTAGAGCCGCTGCCAGCCATTTCGGCTGGACAGTCGGCGCTGTTGCCGAGTGATCAGAACCCGGTCGAGAGGGTGACCATCGCCGAGAACGGCGGGTTCAGATAGTAGGAAGGCAGACCACCGGAAGCGATCATGGTGCCATACACGCCCTTGGTCGGGTTTGCGTTGGTGGTGAAGCCATACACACCGTTGCGGAACTTGGCGCCCGTCAGGTTGGTCATGTTCAGCTGGATCTGCGGCGACTTCATGAAACCCTTGTTCTTGAAGCGATAACCGATGCCCACCTGGTTGGTGACATATTGCGGAACCGAGCTGTCATTCATGAAGCTGGCATATTGCTTGCCGACATAGATGACCTGACCCGAGAACCAGAAGCTGCCATTGTCATAATCGAGACCGAGTTTGGCCTGCTTGGAAGGCGAACGGATGGCGATCTTGCCTGCCGTCGGCAGCAGGTCGTTCCCGACGCGAATGTTGTTGTCGATGGTCGAGCGCAGATATTCGAACGTCGCATAGGGACGGAAATGATGCCATGCGCGCGTACCGATCTGGATATCGACACCGCGTGTAGTCTGACCGCCGGCATTGACCGTCTGGCTGTAGCTCGCCCCCGAAGCGCCGTCATAATAATTGAGGGTCTGCTGACGGTTGGTCAGGTTGTAATTGAAGAGCGAAACCGAGCCGACGATCAGATCGCCGTTGTAGCGATAGCCCAGCTCTTCCTCGATCGTGTATTCAGGCTTGGACGACCCGCCACGCTGTGTCTGCACGCCCGAGGTGTTGTAGTAATCGACCAGAGACGTGTTGGACGGCGCCTTGAAGTTGGTGCTGCCGGAAACATAGATCTGGTGATGCTTGTTGAAATTCCAGCCGATTCCGATCTGCGGTAGCGGCTCGGGCGTATGCAGATTGCGGTTGTACTGCGTGCCCGGTGTGTAGTTGTACATACGGCGCGTCACCATCGCTTCCTTGAAGCCGACGACGATATTCAGGCGATCGTTGAAATACTTCATCGTGTCGCCGATGAAGATCATGTTGACCTGAGTAAGCGACAGGAAGTCACGCGAGCGGAAGGACTCACCCGTAGTGGTCTTGATGGTGTCCGTCGTGCCCCAGATGTTGTTCGCTTCGCCAGTCTGCTGGTTAACGATGCCATAGGGCGAGTACTGATAGAGGTTGGCGTACTCATACCACCAGCCGAGCGAGATATCGTGGTGGTGATCCGGCTTGTAGTGCAGCGAGATAGTATTGCCGGTGCGGAACTGTTCCTGGTTCGACGGCGCAAGCGCCAGAACGCTTTTCGCGCCGCCCAGATCGAGCTGTACAGCCTGATCCCCCATATGGGTTGAGGAATTGATGACCGAAGCGCCGGTACCATTACCGATGCCATGCCAGAAATACAGTGAATCCTCGAGCGTCAGCTTGGGCGTGATGACGATATGGGTCGGCAGGGCCGCAACCACGTTCTCGAACGGATTGACGTGCAGCTTGTAATAATTCGCACCCGCCGCGTTCGGCCCGGCATAATCGGTGGCATAATTGGTGGAGTAGCCTGTCGTGCGCCACTGGGTCAGGTTCGGGGCCAGATAGAAATCGTTCGTCTGGTCGTTATAGGCGACTGTCAGGCCGGTATGGCTCCCGTTGCGGAAGTCCTTCACCATCTTGAAGTCGTAATGGTATTTTTCGGCCTGACCGGGACCACGCCAGGTGTTGCCCTTGGTATGGCTGAAGGCAAACATGGCGCGCACGCCGCTATTGCCGATATCGCCCGAGTTCAGACGGATGAATTCGCGGAATGTGTCGAACGAGCCGAAAGAGACGTCCATCACCCCACCGAAGTGATGGGTAGGGTTGCTCATGGTCATGGTCGTCATACCGGCAGAAGCGCTGATGACCGGCGTGTCGATATTCACCGAACCCGGCTGCATCGAGACGCTCTCGAGGTTTTCAGACTCGAGCACTTCGTTGGCATAGAACTGGCCGCCACCGATATCGTTGAGCGGCGCGCCATCGAGCAGCCAGCCCACTTCGGTCGTGTCGAAGCCGCGCACATTGGTCTGGCCCGTGTAAAGACCGAACGGGTCAGCCTGGGTGACATTCGCGGCAGGCATCATGGCGATGACCTGCTGCAGGTTCACGCTTGGGGCCAGCTTGGCAATGAAGTCATGCGTGATGGTCTGAACGGCCTTGGGGGCTGTCTCGACACGAAGCAGACCGCCGCCCGGCTGGCGGCTACGGCTGCTGCGACCGGTCACGGCAATTTCTTCCGGCTGGGAACGCGCCATGACGGCCGCTGGCGCAGGACGCGCAACCGGTGCTGCGGCGATAGCGGGCGATGCCACAGGAGCCGGAGCTGAATGAGCCGTCCGATGAGTGGACGCATGGTGCTTGTGACGGGTCGGCGCGGCGGTCGAGACCTGAACGCTTCCTGCAAGGGCAGTGCCTGCAAGAAGCGTCATAAGACAGCGATGCGTGAAACTGGACGGCATAGAGTAGCGTTTCCCTCGGCACTTGACGAAAAAACTGTCACTGTTCGACACAAACCATATCGTTACGATATCAAACAGAAACCTACTTCCCGGCTACCAGTTACGTTCACCAACAGCAACGAAACCCCGATGACAATTGCGGTGTAGTGACAGAATAGTCATCCACTGTTACCGATCTGCATCACAGGGTGCTTCCTCTAGGGGATAAGGGCTGCTAAGCGCTCGGCAAGCCAAGCAAGGAGTCCGGCTCTGACCCCCTCGCCCTCCCCTGAAAGAACGCGCCTGAAATCTGCCTGGAAGCCTGCGCTTACGCTGATGGCTCTGGCTGCCTTCCTGCTTCTTCTGCGGGAGTTTCAGGTGACGCGCTCGCTGCTCGACTACATCGCAGGGTGGAAGCATCGACCCGGGGCCCCGCTCGTCTTTCTGCTGATCGGCATTCCCTACAGTTTTTTCGGGCTCCCGCGTCAGGCGCTCTGCCTTGTAGCCGGGCTCGTATTCGGTGTCGTCTGGGGCTTCGTTCTTGCTACGCTCGCAAGTCTCGCCGGATCGGTGCTTGGCTTTTTGTGGATGCGTCGTCTTGCCACACCGGCGCAGCGGACCCGGATGCAGGCGCGTTTCAGCGGCAGGCTCGGGCTGATCGGCCGCATACTGGAGCAATCGCCGTTCCAGGCCATTCTTACCCTGCGGCTTCTGCCGGTCGGTTCTGCCATCATGGTGACAATCGCTGCCGGGCTTTACGGTGTTCCGCTTTCCGCATTCACCTGGGCCACACTTCTGGGCGCGCTGCCCCAGAATCTCGTCTTCGTGCTGGTCGGTGCCGGTGCCCGCCTGGGACAAGGCGCGCAGATCGGGCTTGGTATTCTGCTTTTCGCAGGGTCATCCCTGCTTGCCTGGGTGCTTCTCGCACGTGCACGGCGCGAAGGAAGCGCTATCGCCACGCTGGCAGACACACGCCCCGAGGACGAGAACGCATCATCTCCCCAACCGTGATTTCACATTCCCCTACGGGATGGGACACACACGATACGCAGAAGAGCCCGGCGTCCGGTGCGTATCAAAAAGAACGAAAATCGACCGCTGCGGCGAAAAACGCATTGAAAAACCTGAGCGCTGCGATATCTGACACCTCATTGCCAGAGACTGGTCAGAAAACCGCCTTTTTGAAACCGCTTTCTTCACGATAACGCTCCAAAAGCGCGGCGCCCCAACGACCGGGGAAATTCGTCCTACCTTACAGCCCTTTATCCAGCAGGAGCGCCTCATGGCCTCTCCCGACGGGATCTTTCTTTCTGCCACTCCTGCGACGGGGCGTCAGGCCGACTCACCCCAGACAGCCATAGCCATGCCCGGCTGGCTGCCGCTTCTGCTGGGATTTCTGACAGCTGTCGGTCCCGTCTCGACCGACATCTACCTGCCAGCCTTCCCCGCTCTGGAGAAGTCGCTGCATTCCCCGGCGGGCAGTGCAGGCATGACGCTCTCTGCCTGGATGGTGGGGCTTGCCATCGGGCAGATCAGCATGGGACCGCTGGCAGACCGTTTCGGCAGACGTATTCCGATGCTGCTTGGTATGCTGGTCTATACGATCGGCAGCGTCGGCTGCGCCATGGCCACGACCATGACCTCAATGTGCATTTTCCGCCTGATAGCCGCCATCGCAGCCTCGGCCAGCATCGTCATTCCCAGTGCCTGCGTGCGTGATCTCTCGACCGGGAACGAAGCCGCACGCCTGATGTCCAAGCTGATCCTGATCCAGGGTATCGTGCCGATTCTGGCACCCATGCTGGGTGGCATTGCGCTGGACTATATCAGCTGGCGCGCCATTTTCTGGGTTTCTGCGGTTTATGGCGCTCTTTGCGTGCTGCTGCTTTTGCGCGCTTTCCCCGAAACCCTGCCGCCTGAAAACCGGCGCGAACTGCGCCCGCTTTCCCTGCTGCATCGCTATCTCTCCATCGCACGCGAACGCTGCTTCATTACCAATGCGCTCGTCTGGGGATTTTGCGGCTTCTTGTCCTTCACCTACCTCACGGCTGCGCCGACCGTGTTCGAGCATATTTTCGGCTTTACACCAGCCCATTACGGCATGCTCTTCGGCCTGTTCGCCGTGTGCATGATCGGCTCTTCGCAGATCAACGGAGCATTGGTCGGACGCGTGAGTTCCGGCGCCATGCTGGGCTGGGCGCTCGTCATCGCCATACTGGGTGCCGTGGCCCTTCTGGTGGTGGTCATGGTGGCAGAACAGTATCTCGGCCCCAACGGTCACATACGCCCCATCATGCTCATTCCCATCGTGGGCTGCATGATGATCACTCTGGGCATGACGGGCATTATCGGCCCCAATGCCATGGTGGGCGCGCTCAGCAACCAGTCGCAGTTTGCAGGAAGCGCCTCGGCCTTTGCCGGGACCATGCAATATGCTCTGGGTTCGCTTGCCAGCACCGCCATCGGCCTGCTGCCTGCCAGCACCCCCATGCCCATGGCGGCGCTGATGCTTTTCGCCGCGCTGATGATGGGGGTATTTGCCATATTGCGCCCTCATGGGCACAAAGGAACATCGTCAGCCGGGTGACCTGTCCCCTCGGGTCAGGCACCCCAGTGTATGGAGCGTGCCTGCATGACCGATTCGCCTGTCCTGCTTGTTGAGGATGACGATTCCATAGCCCTGATCGTGGAAACGATCCTTTCCACCGCCGGTCTGGTCGTCACGCGCGCCGTGTCCGGTCAGGAGGCCCTGTCTCTTGCCGCGACGACGGCGCCGGGTCTTCTCATCACCGATCTCAACCTGCCGGGCGATCTGGGGGGTGACACGCTGGCCATGCAACTGCGCGCACGCACGCCGCATCTGCCGGTCATCCTGATCTCGGGCGATTTCGACGATGCAACACCCAGAGACGATCTGGTGCCGGGCGCAGTCATTCTTCCCAAGCCTTTCAGGCGCGCAGCACTGCTCGAAGCGCTCGAAACGGCCAAAGCGACACAACCCTGACATTTACTTTTGAGACCCGACGCGGCTAGATGCCGCGCCTTTTGACGATGAAGCAAAGCAGGAAAGAGACGCAGGACCATGGACCAGACGACGACACCCGGCGATCAGCCCGAACTCGATCTCAAGAAATACATTCGCGAGATCCCGGATTTTCCGAAACCCGGCATCCTGTTCTATGACATCTCGACCCTGATCCGGAACGCCGATGCCTGGCAGATTGCCACGGCACGTCTGGCCCGAGCCATTTCCCCCTGGCAGCCCGACCTTCTGGCCGGAATCGAAAGCCGCGGCTTTCTGACGGCGGCCCCGGTGGCCATGCGTCTGGGTTGCGGTTTCATCATGCTGCGCAAGCCGGGCAAGCTGCCGGGCAAGACCATCTCGCTCAAATACGGGCTGGAATACGGCCATGACGAGCTGCACATCCAGGCCGATGCCATCAAGCCGGGTCAGCGCGTTGTGGTGCTTGACGACCTTCTGGCCACGGGCGGCACGCTGGCTGCCTCGATCAAGCTGCTGCAGAATGTCGGCGCCGAAGCGGTAGGCACATCCGTTCTGGTCGAGCTCGACGGGCTTGGTGGACGTGACAAGCTGGACGTGCCGCTGCATTCGCTTCTAACCTATCCCGCCTGACAGCCTGATCACGCCCCTGCGGCAGCGCGCCCCGTCGCTGCCGCCCTTTTCGTGACAGGCGATCCTGCGGAGAGCGCCCTGTCATGACCGATCGCCTTACCTCCCTCTGGCAGGAGCGTTACCGCTCCGCGCCGCCTTCCACGCTGGGGCAGGACCCGGTGAGCCGAACCGATGTTTTCGCATCGCTCCTCACCCATAAATCTGTACGGGCCTATCTGCCCGATGCCCTGCCGCCCGGTACCATCGAGGCCGCCATTGCCGCCGCACAATCTGCGGCCACATCAAGCAATCTGCAGTGCTGGAGCGTCATTGCGGTGCAAGATCCGGCCAGACGGGCCCGTTTTGCGGCCCTGTGCGGCAATCAGGCCCATATTGCCCAGGCACCAGTCTTTCTCGTCTGGGTGGCGGATCTTTCCCGTCTGGACCGCATGGCAGAGCGTGAGAACAAACCACGCGAAGGGCTGGACTACACAGAGACCTTCCTGCTTGCCACCATCGATGCTGCACTGGCCGCGCAAAATGCCGTTGCGTCCCTCGAGGCTGCGGGGCTCGGCACCGTCTATATCGGCGGCTTGCGCAATCATCCGGAAAGCGTCGCCAGTGAACTCGCCCTGCCGCCGCGCTGCATGGGGTTGTTCGGTCTTTGTGTCGGTCTGCCCGATCCGTCCCATCCGGCAAGCGTCAAACCACGCCTGCCCCAGGCTGCCGTTCTGCATCGCGAGCGTTACGAGACGCAGGACGAGGCCTCACAGATCGCCCTTCACGATGAACGGGACAGCGCATTCCAGAAAGAACAGGGGCTTCCACCACGTCACTGGTCCGAAACCATGACCGCCCGTATCGGGACGCGCGCCGGCCTGCATGGTCGTGACACCCTGCTGGCATCGCTGCACAAGCTCGGCTTTCCGCTGAAATAGAGAGGTTCTTCCTGTCGGTCCGCCCCTCAGGTCACTTGTCTCTGTTACGACTGGTCTTTCTGCATCGGCGGCGCACGGAACAACATCAAGGCCCGGTCAGGGACGGCCGAGTAAAGGCAGAGCGACAGCAGAGAAAAAAGTGACCCAGTCGTTTATGCGCACTCCGATATCGTCGCCACTCAGACAAGGCCATTCAGCATGCCTGTTCGGTCATGGCAGCCGATATAATCCAGTATCTGCGCATCGGAATGAAGCACGGCGACTTCATGAAACAGGCGCAGGGAAATCTTGCCCTGAAGCGTCTGAACGACCTGCAGGAAGTCGCCGAATATTGCCTTGTGGGTCGGGTGATGCTCGGCCCAGTGTTCCATCGCAGCCAGATCGCGCCATGCACTCATGCCGAAACTGCGACAGGGTTTGCCACCGCTCTCTGCGCTGACACGCATATAGCGGTTGAAATAACAGCCTATTTCCAGCCCTTCATCGCGCAGGAAATCCATTCCTGTGCGCAGGGTCGGTTCGATCCGGTCGCGATAAAGGGTCATCTCCTCCCCTGTTACATCGGACCAGTCCTGACCCGAACGGATCAGGGCGACGCCTTCATGGCTGAACACAAGCCGACGCCCCGGTTCGATATCGATCAGCCGGCGCTCCCCATACGCCTGAAGGCTCCGGGTCTGACTGGCTGGCAGGCGATCTCGCATACCGCCCCAATAACCATGTTCCTGGATGGTATCGTCGCTTCTCCCTCCCAGCATGACACCGATCCCCTCAAGACGATCGGACGCACTGAAAAGGGTTTCGAGATGCGTGCTGCGCGGCAGGAATATCTCGCGATAAATCCCGATACCGGCCCATTCGCGCGCCTGTTCGTTCCACCATCCGGCATGGTGACGCCACCATGAAACGTGATCGTGCGCCCTGGGCCAGTAAGCGATGGCGACGTCGTTGCGATAGCCGGCATTGTCGATAAAACTGGCCCGCTCGATATTGGAGGCACCATCCCCCTCCTTCAGGCGTTGCATCAGATCGTCGAGGATACGGGTGGCACGCAAGGCGTCCGCTGTAATCTCGCCACGCCATTGCACGCCGAAATAACCCATGACCAGCTCTTCCTCTTCCGAAAGACCACGCGCAGTCCAGGCAGGAAAAGGCGGCTGGAAGTCATCGGCATGCCGTCGTTCACGCGTACGAGGGCAACGAAGATGGGGTGCAATGGCGCTTTCCATAATCAGCCCTCATTAGAAAGCGGGAAAGCGAACGACATCGTCTCGACCGGCTCGACATCGGCAGGTCTGACATAGTCCACACGACGAGCCCTGACGGGGTTGAACAGAAGACGCGTGACATCCGGGCGGGAATAATGCCCGACCGGATCGGCCGAGGCTTTGGCGATGGGAATGGCGGCAAGGTCGATCTCGGCGTAAAGCAGGCCTTCCTCATCTTCCGCCAGGGGAGCAACGAGTTCGCGACCGTCCGGCCCGAAGATACGAGCGGCGGCTCCCCCGGCCCGAAGCAGCTCCCGCTTGTTCGGCGTGTCGCAAAGCTCGTCGAGCATGGCTTCAGAAACAATCGCGCATGGCGCCAGAACGAAGCATCCCCCCTCTACCGCATAGACGCGCGAGGTAGCATTATTGACCTCTGCGCTCAACGCATAGGCAAAGGGCTCATAGAGCGAGAAGCTCGGCCAGGCGCCAATATGGACCTGCTCGTTCTGCGCATACATCGCATATTTCGTGAGCGGCTGGATGTGTTCCCAGCAGCATAATGCCCCCACACGCCCCAATCCCGGTATGTCATGCACTGCCAGATCGCTGCCATCGCCCTCGCCATAAACAGTGCGCTCCACATGGGTCACACGCAGTTTGCGACGTGTGGCGATCGTCTCGCCATCGGGGCCGAGAATCCACTGGGCAATGTAAAGCGATCCCTCATAGCGTTCCGACAGACCGAGAACCGCCGTGATTCCCGCCTCGCGCACGGCCTTGCGCAGGCGATCGGCTTCAGGACTGTCATAGGAAAGCGAGTTGTCGAAATAGCGACCGGTAAAGCCACGCCCGATCGACCAGGCCGGACTGTCGAGCCAGATATGCCACGGATATCCGGGGATAAAGGTCTCGGGAAAAGCGATCAGCGCGGCTCCGGCAGACGCAGCCTCTTTTATAAGGGCAATCGTCTTGTCGATCGTGGCATCGAGGTCGAGAAAGACCGGGGCGGCCTGTACGACCGCAACCTTGTAGCGGGGGTGCCTGAGACTCATCTTGCGCTCCGTCGAGTGATCTCTGATCGGGTCTGGATACCCGGAACGAAATCGATCTTAGGTCGGAACGAATTGCTGTCTTGTCTGTAAGAGAAGCAAAACATGCCTCCTTGCGGACATCGGGCAGGACAGTTTCAGAGAGCCGGATGCATCGGCGCTGCACGACAGGCATTGCGCCAGTCTCTTGGGGTGCAGCGATATGCCGCGGCAAAAACGCGGCTGAAATGCGCCTGGCTGACAAAGCCGCTCATGCGGGCAATTTCACCGATCTGATAACGGTCCCGTCCCGGATCGGAAAGAGCCTCACGCGCCCATTCGAGGCGGCGTTTCATGATGTATTCCGCAACGCCCATTCCTTCATCGGCAAAGATATCATCCAGATAGCGTGTCGAAATCCGGAACTGGGTCGCAAGGGAACGACGACCGAATTCAGGGTCGCGCAGTCGCAGCTCGATGGCATTGCGTATCTGCAAACCCATGGCCAGACGATGCGATGTGGCTGCACCAGAACGATGGCCCGTCGCAATCAGCATCGAGGCGACAAGCTCGGCAGCCTGAGTTGCAAGACGCGAAACCAGCATATCAGATAGCGGACGCGTCATCCCCATCAGCCCCTCGAGAAACCGACCTGTCAAAGCAGCCAGTGGATTACCGTCACCGATCGGGGTCGCGGTCAGAGAGTCGGCATGGCCAAAACGCGTCGCGAGCGCCGCGTCAGGCATCATGAAGACAATCTGTTCGAAATTGCGATCGAACCGGAGCGTATAAGGCCGTCCCGTATGATAGAGCGCAAAGGTTCCGCGCTGCATGATTGCCTCACGACCGTCCTGGATGACCTGCCCTCTGCCGCTGACCCCGAAGCTGAGCAGAAAATGATGGCTTGCCGCGGTACTGATCAGGCGACGCGTTCTCGATACAGACTGGGCGCGTGCGCTGACAGACGCAATACTCGAGGTATCCAGCCCGATACGGGTGATCGCCCCGCGAAATTCGGGATCCTGAGGTTTGCATTCAAGCGGGACGAACGCCTGACAGACGATATCATGCCAGAGTTCTGCACCTGCCCGGGGAGACAAACCCGCTGTGTCATAGCTCTGCAAGACAAGTGGCATGACGTTCTGCCCGTAAAATGCGGTTGACCGACCCGGAACCCCGATTAACACAGACCACAATGTTTCGGTATCGTTATCGTTCCGTATTGGAACAATCCGGCCTGCGTGAGCAAAAGATAGCACTCTTCCAGACAAGAACGCACTCTAGCGCCATGCTGGATTTCCCCCTTGGCTTCAAGCGGGGATGCAATGAAAAACGGTCTTATAGCAGGCGCTCGATTTCTGATCTGTCTGGGCATGATCGGCGCCGTGACAATGCCTGAGGCACAGGCCACCGAAGGGGGACAGACAAACTGGGCCTCAGGTGTTCAGACGGTCTATCCGGCGCTTACACCGCCGCAGGGAGAAACGTTCTGGCAGGATTACTTTGTGGTCAATCCGAACGGGGCCTATTCGAGCACCACGAAAAAGTCGTCCCTGCCCGGCTTCAGGGCCACCGCTATTGCCAATGCCGCGAGAATTTTTCACAGCTGGCACGGACAGGTGCTCGGCGCCACTCTCTCAAGCAGCGCCATCCTTGCCATCAACAGTCTGAGCCTGCGTGCGGGCGGTCAGGGCGGCGCAGCATTCGGGGCCAACTGGCTCTACCTCGCTCCGCTCTATCTCTCCTGGCACACACCGAAACTGCATGTGTATCTCGGTGAAGGGGCTTTCCTGCCGATCGGGTCTTTCAGCAAAACCGACCTTGTCAGTGAATCGACCCATGTCTTTGGTTTCAATCAGGAGGCCGCCTTGACCTGGATGCCGACCAGACGCTTCGATGTCTCCGCAGAAGGCGAGCTGCAGATCAACGCAAAAAACGGGGCCACCGATTACAGATCGGGCAATGTGATCAATATCGATTTCGGCGCCAACTACATGCTTAGCCCGGCCTTGCCACAGTTTCGTCTGGGCCTGAGCGGCTTCGTCACGTCGCAATTCACCAACGATGTGCAGTACGGCCATCGCGTTGGCGATGGTAACCGGCTGGCGAAATACGGACTGGGCCCGCAGCTGATCTGGTTTTTCAGACCACCCTATGCGGTCGCGCTCAAATGGCAGCATGAAATGGGGGTGCAGAACAGTACCCGCGGTGAGCGGTACTGGCTGCAATTCCAGATACCGCTCTGAAGTCGCATGCTTTTCATGAAGACCGATGGCAGCGCTCCATCGATGACGCTGCCATCCGGACTTCGTCGTTTCAGCGCAGAATGCCGGTATGGCCCACGCTGTAACGACCCGGCTGCGGCCAGACAGTCAGACCGTGCGGCTCGGCACCGACCGGGATTTTCTTCACATCGCCGGTTTCGGTATCGATGGCGTAGGTCACGTCGTCGAAGCGGCCCGAGAGCCAGAGCAGTTTGCCGTCAGCACTGACATTGCCCATATCGGGGCTGCCACCGCCGGGGATAGGCCACGTCTTGATCACCTTGTCTGTCGCAAAATCGATAACCGAGACGCTACCGGGGCTATGACGTGGCCCGTGGATCTTGTGCGATCCGCGATTGGCCACATACATGAACTTGCCGTCGCGGCTGGGATATTCGCCATGCGTGCCCGGACCGGTCGGGATGAAACCCGTTTCCTTGAAGCTGTCGCCATCCACCACGAACACACCATCGGCGTGCATATCGGCAATATAGAACTTGTGTCCGTCGGGCGCGGTCAGGATATCCTGAGGCATACCGCCCTTGGAAAGCTTCAGATAGCCGATCAGGCTGCGATTGACCGTATCGATCTTGGCCAGATAGCCACCGAATTCACAGGTGAAGATGGCGTAACGCCCGTCGATCGAGAAATCGGCATGGTTGATCCCCTTGCATTGGGGTGCCTCTACCGATCCGACCAGCGCCATGGTATGCGGATCGCGAAAATCCAGACGCTCATGCGCTTCGGCCACGACGATGGCATATTTGCCATCGGGCGTGAAATACATGTTGTAGGGGTCATCCACCGTCACTGCGGGGCCGGGCTTGCCTGTGCGCGGATCGATAGGCGTCAGACTGCCGTCATTGCTGCCTTCGGCATTATTGGTCACCCAGAGCGTACGCAGATCCCAGCTCGGCACGACATGCTGCGGGCTGCGACCGACCTTGAATGTATCCACGACCTTGAACGTGGCCGGATCGATAACGGATACACTGTTGCCGCGCAGATTAGGCACATAGACACGCGCAGGATCGTTCTTGATGGCATCGGCAATCCTGCCGGCCCCGGTCTCGCTATAGATGTTATGCGGATCGATCACAGCCGGCATGCCCGGAATGGTCTGCACCGCATTCTCCGCACCAGGAGAGCCCGGTTGCACTTCAGGCTGCGCAGGCGCCTGAACCGGCGCTGTCGCGGCAGCGGCGGATGACGGAACTGCCGCAGGAGCCTGCGCCGGTACAGTCTGGCTGGAAGGCGCAGCGGTTTCCTGAGCCCATGCGGCCGGAGCCACACCATGCGACAGCCCGACCATTGCCGTACCGAATGCCGAAATCCCGTACACCGAGGCGACGAGCGCGTGACGTGAGAACTTCATAGATGCTCCTTGATAACGGTCCAGATCAGTGCGACGCGCCAAGAGCATCGAGAGCTGCCTGAACCTGAATCCCTGTTCCGATCCGCCCCAGCTCTGCCGTGGCAGGGCGAGGATCGCCTCCATACACACCCTGTGCGACACCCGGCAGAGGGGCATTCTTCAACGCCTGTTCGCGTACCATGCCCGGATCGATGGCAAGCATAAGCGCGGTGTCACTCAGATCGGCATGCTTGCCGAGAGCATTGCCGTATCCTTTCTGACGCAGAACCTCCGCATAACGCGTTCCGATACTGTCGTAATAGGCTGCCAGATAGACCGCCTCTCCCCGACCGCGCCATTTATTGTTCAGCTTTGCCACCGCTGCCTTGAGATAGGACAAATATCCACCGTGATCGGCAATAAAGACGACGCGTTTAAAGCCCTGTACATGAAAACTCTCTCCAGCGCCCTCTATCAGCCCCTCGAATACAGCGGGCGGAATCGAGATGGTGCCGGGAAAGCGCATATGTGAGGTCCGTGGATCGGTTCCTCCTTCGGGCACATATGCAATAACCGGCGCGACCAGCGTATGACCGAGCGCCTGTGCAATACGCTCTGCCTGTACCTCGGCACGCACGTTATGCTTGCCCACGGCAATATAAGGCCCGCTCTGCTCCGTACCCCCTACAGGCACGATAATCGTATCGGTTCCCGACTGCAGACGGCTCTGGATCTCTGTCCAGGTCAGTCGCGCAAAAGAAACGGTATCGGCTCTGCAGGATGCCGCAAAACCCATCGCGAGCAGGACAGACAGAAGAGCCGGAAAGGCTTTCTGCCCAAGGGCGGAAATGAAGGCCACGCTATATGCTCTCGCTCGGGAAAAGGGTCGTCTTCGGTTGCGCCAGTCTATCACAGCATCGCTCACGCACCAGCGCCGGCGCGACCGGTCCGGCCATCATAGTCTGGCAGATTATATTGCAGAGTTTTGCCATGCCTGTAAAACCTCCCCTCCCCTTGCTTTCTGGACAGGAACCGACCTCCATGGCGCTCGACCCCGTCGGCCTCAATGCCCTACTGGCCCCCGAACCGATCGATAGCGTGGCGCATGTCATTCAGGTGGCCCTGACCCCGGTTTTTATGCTGTCGGGCGTCGCCTCGCTTCTGACCCTGTTCAATACCCGCCTCGCACGGGTCTCCGATCATGTGGAGGAAGTTGCCCGTCGCCTGGATGACAGCGCGAAGTCGGAAAACACCACAGAAGACACCGCACGTCTCGAACGGCATCAGAAAAGACTGCGACAGCGCGTTCTTTCGCTCGACTGTGCCGTCATGCTGGGGGGTGTCGGGGGTGCCTCGACCTGCGGTGCCGCGCTGGCCCTGTTTCTGGGCAGCCTGCACAACAGCCAGACCGTCGCCTGGCTGATCTTTCTGTTCGGCGGGGCCCTGTTCTGCACGGTCGCAGCACTGACAGCGTTTCTTGTCGATACCCTTCTGGCCTGGCATGGGCTGAAAAGAGACGGGGCCCTGCCCAAGACCGTGCCGGTCGTCAAAGCAACAAGATAGCCGTTCCGGGGGATCGGGCGGTTATTTTATTTCGCGCTGAAGGCTCAAGTAGAACCTAAGTAGAAAATAGCGCAGTTCCATGCGTTTACTGCATTGCTGCAGCGCGTTTTGAGCGATTGCTCCTGGAGCCGTTTGGGCGCTTTTTCCGCGCCCACACACCAAACACTCCAGGAAACACACATGTTTGCCGTCGAACTCATGAACTTCGTTGCCCATCCCCTCAGCGCACTCAGCGCCCTGACAATGGTCTCTTTCATTCCTGTTATTGGCGCTCTGCTGGTCGCTACGATCGCTGCCGACCGCACTGCCTGACCTTTACTTTTCCAAGGCTATGATAACTTGAAGAAGAGATTCGGAGACTTTACCTTCCGTCTCCCGTCTTCAAGATTTTCATTCCCACTACTTCACTGACGGTTCGGAGCGAACAAGCCGAGATCGAGCTTGTGTCCGTTCGAGTAATTCAGTCCGGTAACACGGCCATATTCCGTCAGAGACCAGCCTTTTTCAGACAGGGCGGTCTTCAACGCCTGTTCGTCCCGTCGGTCGACAAGAACGAGAGAGCAGGACGCATTCTCCGAGAGATAGCGTGCCGCATCGGGCACACCGAGCAACCGGGTATTGGATCCGGCAAGAAATGCAAGGCTCGGCTCCGAATAGGAGACCGAGACGAGCGTGCTGTCCTCGCAGGGGCGATAATCATCGTAAAGCGCCGCAGCACGGGGGGCGAGTTGCAGCAGCCCCAGATTGGGGATCACAGTCAGGAAGATACCTGCATGAATCACGACTGCCGCACAGATGATCGTCCATGCCGCCCGAACACGCTGCGCTCTCCAAAGCAGCCAGAGGGCATACCCGACCAGAGGTAACGCCCCGATAAGCGCGATCAGCGCGCCGACATCCAGCCTGTGCTCGCTCTGCCAGAGCAGTGCCACGCCTGTCACGGCAAAGCCGAGTGCCAGCACGCCCCAGAGCAGGCCGTAAAGCCCCATCAGCCCACGAGCCCAACCCGCCTTGGGCCGCTGCAGAGGCCATTTCACGAGCGTTGCAGCAGTCAGTATCGCCAGGGCGGGATAGGTTGGCAGCACATAATGCGGCAGCTTCGTCGCGATCGCCTCGAATACCAACCAGTGAGGGACGATCCAGCACAGCAGGAAACGTATGGCAGGCTCACGATGACGCGCCCAGATAGCGGGCAGACCGAGCACGAGGAAGAGTGACCCCGGCCAGAAAGCAAGCAGGAAGACCACGATATGAAAACCGGGTGGAAGCCCGTGGGCCTGCTGCCCATGACCGATCTTGCCAAGAAAATTCGTCCCGACAGCGCGGGAGAAGAACTCCCCATGGCTCACAACACCGATGGCGATGCACCAGGGCAGAACGACGGCGAGCGTGACAAGCCAGCCCCAGGAGGGGCGCAGGCGCCGGAACCAGTGGGCCTGCTTATCGATGATCCTGAGTGCGATCGGCGTTGCCAGCCCCGGAATAAGCACGACAGGGCCTTTGAGCATCAGACCGCAGCCAAGAGCCCCCCAGTAAAGAAGGGCGATTCCGACCGGGGTCGGCCTGTTTTTATGCGCATCGAGATAGGCACGCAAAAGCGCCGTTTCGACCAGCAGGATATCGAGCAGAAGCACGGTATCAATCGTGGCCATGCGGCCTTCGGCGGTCAGCAGCGTCGAGACCGCAAGAAAAGCCGCAGCCAGAAGACCGGTCAGACCGCCGAACAGCGTTGCACCGAGATAGGCTGTAAGCGTTACCGCTGAAACGGCAGCAATCAGGCTGGGAATACGATAGGGCCACGCGACATGACGGTCGTGAGGGCCACCGAAAACCCTTTGTGCGGTAGCCTCGAGCCAGTAGATCCCAGCCGGTTGCAGATAGCGCGGCTGATCGAGAAAGCGGACATCGACATAATTGCCGCTCTCGATCATCTGGGCCGAGGCTTCCATATAGCGCGGCTCGTCGCGGTCGAGCGGCACAAGCGTCATGCGCCCCGGCAGGAAGATCAGCAGCGTCAGCAGAGCCACGCCGAGATAATGGCGCCAGGTCAGAGTCATGAGAGCCCTCAGCGTTCGGTTACGCGGCCCGGCAGTCTCGTCCGATTGAGCAGCCACATGACACCCAGAAGATCACGGATGCCAACGAGCGCGCGATTGAAATTGGTATATTTGGACTGGCCATGCAGTCGTGCACGATGACGCGTCTCGACACAGATCAGCTTGGCACCGTAGCACCCCAGAAGAGCGGGGAGAAAACGGTGTACGCCCTCGAATTGCGGAATACGCAGAAACGTCTCGCGGGCGAACAGCTTCATCGGTGCGCCTGTATCGGGACAACCGTCGTTGAGCAGACGGCGACGCAGCCCGTTGGCCAGACGGGTGGCGATAACACGCGAAAGGCGGTCGTTGCGCTTGAGGCGCACACCCACGACAAGAGGCTCGCCCCCGTCGAAAGCCTCGGCACGTTTAAGCATGTCGATTATGACTGCTGGGTCATCCTGCCCATCGCCGTCGAGCGTGGCGATCCAGCGTCCGCTGGCAGCCTCGATTCCGGTTCGGAGCGCCGCCGATTTACCACGGCACCGATCATGGCTGAGCAGACGCAGACCGGGCAACAGGGCCTCACGCGCGGCCAGAAGCTGCGGGACGGTCGCGTCGCGGCTTCCGTCATCCACAAAGATGATTTCGATGTCCGGGTCGTTTTCGAAGACATTCGCCAGCTCTTCGCAAACCGGACGGATGTTCTCGGCCTCGTTCAGAACGGCAATGACGATGGAGAGACGAACACTCATGACAGAAACCGCCTATGGCTTGTCCGGATCCCAGAAGATCCGGACAGATATATCAGGCTGCGTTCCGGTTACGCGAACCGGCTTCGTTCGAAGCCTTCAGCGCCTGGGGCAGATCGCTGATACCGCGATCCAGCAGGACGGATGCGCCAGACGCATCTGCGGAGAAATGCTGTGTCAGCAGGTTGCGCGTCGCCTTGATCGCAGCATCGGCAGCCAT
>CAJQZM010026215.1:0-18515 GCA_907164665.1 Colias nastes
TATCTACAGCTTACGTCAATCTCATACATTCGTAGTCTATTCTATTGAACGCTACGCTAACAGAAAGCCACTTGACTAGGGGGGCAGCATTGCACCCGTGCGAAGCCGGGGCGGGTCGCTAGTAATATATAAAAATGAAACCCGTTTTCCTTGGTCACGGCATCACGCGTGAACGGGTGGACCGATTTCGATAATTCTTTTTTTATTATATTCCTTGAAGTACGAGGATGGTTTTTATGTAGAGAAAGCGTAAATATGAACCAAGGGCGAAGCCGGGGCGAACCGCTAGTAATATTATAAAGCTGAAGAGTTTGTTTGTTTGAACGCGCTAATCTCAGGAACAACTGGACCAATTTGAAAAATTCTTTCGGTGTTAGATAGCCCATTCATCGAGGAAGGCTATATCATCACGCTAAAACCAACAGGAGCGGAGCCACGCGGGTGAAACCGTGGTGCGCAGCTAGTATTATCTAGTATTATACATATAAATGGTGCAATTATTAATTACACTTTCATTTTGGACGTAAACTCGCAATGCCACTAAATTGCAGTTTTGTTAAAGGCCTAAAGGTTTTTAAATCTGAAGGTCTGTTATTAAAATCGTTTGCTTGATTCATAATGTCTTGATCTTATTTACAAATTGTCACAAAGGTCTACGCCACGTCTACGCGGACCAAAAATTTCAGACGTACTTACTCCCGGGGAATACCTTGTCTGTGCAGGCCTAAGGTTAATAGGTATACGTAATTGTAAATAAAATATATTTTCGTATAAACTTGTTTTATTTATTTCTTAATAACAAAACACCAAAAAAATTGATGCTTTAACATTTAAAACACTATAACTACTTACAATATTATTAAGACGAATTCGACATTTTTTTATTTCTAAAATTATAAAATAATTATAAATAATATTGAATAATAATCGTACATTCAAATTGAAACATTCTCATTAGACATGAATGACAAATATAATTACCTAGTCATTTAATATTCAGTCATTTCAACACACATGCGCTTTTAAATAAAATGAATTATGAATATATTATATCTATTACCTACCAGTATATTATTATTAGTCTGTGCTATTATAGGAAATTATGTTTGGCCGGCAAATGTATGAATCTATTACTAAATTATGTTTGGCCGGCAAAATCTCAAATTGGATGCGTGTACTTAATTCTGTTTATTGAAAAAGAGAGTATTGTATTATAATATGTTAGGTACATAATATTATGTAACACAAAATTCAAATTAATACCGCATACTAACATTATTAACTTACCTACACACATTATAACTATAATATTGAATGTTTTTATTAGGCTTTAAAAATATAATATGTATTGTACATATTCTTGTAACATTAATGTGATTACAGTGTTTCCAAAAAAGAACCTTATTAGAAACTAAATTAATATCTATATTTTTAGGAACATCCACAATTTAATGATAAATCATGTTCATGTTTTCTACTTATTTCATTCGTTTACGACTTATACAACCTAATATTTATAGTCAGTAATGTGGACCCTATCTTTAACCATACTTAATAGAAACCTTATATTATGTATTCAATAACGTGCTAGGAAATTACTTTTAAATGCAATGTATCACTATCGTGTTTTAAGTTCATTCTGTTACAATGTAGTTATTTCCATTAAATTTTTTCGAATTTTAGATTTACTCGTGTAAAACTCAATATTAGTTCATGAGGCTAAAAACAGCAAGGATTACCAGAGGAGTGAAGACAGCATGTTCTCAGCAGTCTCAGCTCCTTTGGAAATTGTTACCTATACTTATAGACATAGTTTGCTGTCTAATTGAAACTTGTTTTTAACCATATTAACGTATGTTTCATGTATTTACACATTTTATTCATTAAGGATTTATTAATATTTAAGTTGAAGCGCATTTTATCAACATTGATTGTTGATTTATAAATTATTATTATTATCACAACACACTGTTGATACGTATAAAATTGATTCATTTTTCTGAACTCCTAAATAAGTATTGTATTGAGTCCTCATGTAATGCAATAAGAAGCATTATAATACCGCCTGATAGGATACCTAAAACAGCAATAACTAAATGTAAAGTTTTGCCCTTATTATTTTCATTTATTTCTGGAACTAAGTCTGCTAATGCTATGTAAAAGAATGTGCCTGCGGTTGCAGCATATATCCATTCTGAAGCGGATTCGTGATCTTCTGCTAGCCAGATACCAACGGCCATTCCCATAAAACTGAGCACAGATGATAGTAAGTTGTAATAGAGGGCACGTTTTATACTCATGCCTGACCGCAGCAACACTGCAAAGTCGCCAAGCTCGTGCGGCAATTCATGACAGAAAACTGCTAAAGCTGTTGCAAAGCCGGTAACAGGATCTCCACTAAATGCTGCACCTATTGCTAAACCATCTGTTAAATTGTGCAAACCATCACCTACTATAACCATAAGTGCCGTCGATGACATGGGACGTTCCACTGGCGGCTGCGGCGATCCAGGCATTATTGCGCCGAGTTCGATTGATTCTATTTGTTTGGCGGATTCAACTTTCTCTTCTTCAACTGTTTTTTCTTGATGATCATGAGAATGTGAATGTCCACCGTTAAGCGTTTGCATAATAGCTTCAACTGTATAAAATAACAAAATTGTAAGGAATGTTACACTGCATTTCAGAACAGTTTCGGTTTCTTCTTGTGGTTCATTCGGTGAGCCGTGCGATTTTAATGCGTGCGGTAAAAGATGCAACAAAGCATCCCCACACAGTGTTCCGACCGCGATTGCGATCAGAAAATGCAGCACATGACCAAATGCGGCTGATTTTATCATTGGAACAATCGCAACACCAACTAATCCAGTAGCACTGATGATGAGAATACTAAGAGTGGCATAAATCCACGCTGGAAATAAATGTTAATTTATAATGAATATCTGAGATGTTAATTATGTTCAAATTAAATAGACGAAAACAAATGAAATATTATAATGTAAAAGGAATTTAGATTGAACTTACTCCATATTCTGTCTACTTTTGGTGAAGGCGCATCGGTTTTATAGCATGAGCGTTGGTCTAATTGGTATACTAGTGCAGGACACATTTCCAAAAATGTTTTTGGGTTGATAGTTATCACTCCTGGTTCCTTCTCCATCCCGTAAACAGTAAGTAATTCTCGTGGAGACAAACATGGTTTTTTGAGTATTGTTGCTGTGAAAATCGAAAAATTTATATGAATTAATAAATTATTGATGTAGCTTATGTGAGAGTCAGAGGAGGGATAGTCAACTGATTTCTCATTTTAAAAAAAACAATGCATCTTATAATATAGTATTCATATATTAAAACCCACATTCGGTGAGTTAAGATTTTCTATTGACCAGTTGGATAGTCCTAGAAATAGTCGAACTTTGAATCATATGTAACATAATATATCAATTTATGTGTCAGGAAACTTGGGCTTGGGTCGATGTATGAACTAGGGTTATAATTGGATAATCGCAGCCTCTTGAACGACAAATGCTCTTGCTCGTCTGATACGCATAACCGCTGCAGCTGCTCCGGCTCCTCCGTGATATGAATAATTTTATTGTAAATAATAATACGTTAATAGAAAAGGTGATCGTGATACTCGTGATGCATAATTAATCTGCAGCTCATTATATTATTTATTTTGAAACATTAATTCGTCGGTAACTATTTAAACAATAGACATTGCGATTCTGACAAATAAATAATTTGAATTTGAATTTAAATTATTTTTGAATGTTGATGATGCGTTTTGTTGTTGTTTTTTATTGCATGGGGTATAAAAGGGGTAAGGGGTATGTTGATTTCATGTCAAGAGGAGGAAACAATATTACATCATAAGAATTAAGAGAAAGCTCGACTGCAGGTACCTATGAGTTGCTAACTCCATCGCTTTCTACCAAACAACCGGACAAGTTACTTACACCGGATTAGAGCCATTTTCTGATTTGATATTACCTACTTACTTACCTACAAGTTACTATTTCATATTTATTCAATGTAATATCTATTTACGCATTTACCAGTCTGTGTATCAAAGGGCAAAGACCTTCAAGTAGAACGGTAAAAATCAAGATTAGTTTCTGTATACCGGCAAAAAAGTTTTACAGATTTTTTGCTCAATTGGCAAGTTTTAGTAGTAAAACGTGATTTTCTTTTTACTGTAGATTCATTTTAAAATTGCAAAAAAGAGCAATCTGAAGTTATGAAAATAGATAGGCAATTTACGATTAGTCATAAATTTTTATTAGGTATATTAGAAATCTACTTTACATAAGTTGATACGTACAAGGTTCACTGTAAAATATAGGATTTAGTGCTTTTAATCAAAGTTGAATATTATAATATTATGTGCATTTACACTTTTGAATAAATGGAAATATGTAAGTATATTATATTTCGTATTCATAATAAAGAATTTATTCTACTAATTAAACACGTTTGTTACGATACTTTGGCAGTTATGTAGCCTATGTAAGTAGGTACTAGACTCTAGATTAACACATGCTGCTAGAAATACTTGCTTGATGCTTCTGCCAGCGGTTTCATTTGGCTGTAACCGCATTGTACAGCTAGTTGTAAAATATATATTGTACAAATGCAGCTTACTAAACCTGTTAGCTCATGTACTCAAAATTAACCATGAAGGCCAATAAGTATGGGTTCCCCTTGCATTGTAACCACCGGACAATTTCCATTCAAGGGTATTGAAACAATAGCCAAATACAGTCACTATTTTTGAAGCTAATTGAGATTTTTTTTCTTCCGTCTTTCACACCACTTTCAAGGTTTATTTACGATTGTTCATGATATTTATTTAGATTTAGGTATTAACTTTTTATTATGATTGTAGCATTGGGTATTTGATAGTAGTGAAAGATTTTAGCGGGTTGCCTAATTGATTATTTTTCTTTAAAATGATTCATCGAAGAAATCTAAATAGAAATCTAAATAACAAGACACATGTTATTTAGATTTCTATGGATTCTGTGATTGCACCACCTCAAAGTTTACTGTGAATTTTATAAATATTGAATAGGTATGTACCTATATTATCTGACTGTGGGTTTGCGAGATTTCTTTAATTTTGAACACAGGGAAACCTGTAGATTTCTATGCGTCGATAGAAGTGTGGACATGATTATGGTTTACTTATAAATATTTTATTATTTTTGCAAAGGTATATGAATTAATTAAATACATACAAGAAACGGGTGATCTTCGGTGGCGATGTTGCGTGTCGTGCAATTGTTTGAAAGTGCCGTTTATTCTGTGGAGCGCGAGGTCATGTGGGGAACTGAACACGCGCCCGCCCAACCCCAGGTTGTCGAGCAGGTGCTCGAATCCCTGGAATTATAGAAAGGTTTTTGAGAAAACGTAGGTTTTCCTAAATGTGCTCGAACCCTGGAATTGTGGTAAGGTTATTGAGACTGTATAAATTATAAATGAATCATAAATAAAAATGCTATAAACCGTAGATCTGTTGTTTCTAGATTACTAAATTGCTACTATGTCGACGCTCGCACTATGGAGATAAGCAAATTGAATTTCTAGTCGTAACCCTAAATTTTTTCGACTCGCTGATAAGTATTTTAATGATTACCTACCGTATAATTTACTTGGTAAATTGATACATAATCGGCAAAAATGGCAGACGGCTATCGGCATTCAGCAGTGACTACTTACCAGTGTAGTCAGGATAGAATAGTGAACACAGAAATATATATTGTATAACACAATATTCGATTAAATAATAAGACGATTTAAAATGGGAATCTAATATATTGAAAATATATATAGGAAATAATTCCATAAATATTAGTTTTTTTAACAGTTTACTAAGATTTCAGTCAAGTTGAAGGTTATGTTATCAAATATACCTACGTACCTAAAGCTAATTCTTATACATATAAAGGTAATACAGATAGCCGTTTGTAAATATTTACAAGTAGGGTTGATGGAATGCCATGTTTTTTACTTATAATCAAATGTAACGATAAATGACTGAGTAGGTGTACTCTATAAAACTTCTAGAATTATTGTGATATACCTATGTAACAGTTTACTTTATGAATAGTTCTGTATTGTATTAGGACATATTACCACAGATATTATATAAATAGTAACTGGGTACTTAGGTACCTACGTAAATGTTAGATATGACACACATACAATGAGCAGCCATCTAATTTAAAATTTGATAATATTTGAAATTATGCAATAGGAATTGAATTTATCATTATATTGATATGAAATAACCCTAAATAGCCTTCCATGGTCCACTATTCTACGGGAATGTAGGAAAAAATTTGCAAACGCATTGGATTCTGTTATCTGTTTGTCCTAGAAGATTAATATTGTGATCGATTGTCAATAGCCCATAAAAAACATACAATACATTATTCATCAATGTGATCTGAAATTGTATTTCTTTCTTTATATGTATAAGATATTGGATTATAAATTATTTTATGCTATCAAGTGGAAAGGCCATTTTTTATTATGATAAAAAATAAATATCTAGGTACTAAAAGCAAAATGCGTCTCAGTTACGATTACATATTAGGTATGTCATGATCGTACACAATTTTATAAAAATATAATTTCATCAGTTTAACAATTTGTGTAAAGGACGTCACGGTTACGGTTCCTTTCTGTGGGACTTTAATAATATCAAATATGAAATAACTGCGAAGCGTATATTTTGGACCACTCCTTCATGTGTACAAAAAACAATTTAATTAAAAATTAAGGGAACCAGTGAGAGCACTACTACACTACCTACCTACCACATCAATTTTCAAATAGATTAAACACAAAGTGCAGAAGCAACAGTAGATATTTTTTCAGTAAGAAAATAACAAAAACTGCATTCTGCTGTTGAGTCAGCAATGATCAGTATCATCATCATCATTAGAATATGATGATGATACTTAGATTATCCGTGAGTATGTGTATCTGTTTTTCGATGGTGGTAAATCATAACATTTGCGTGTTTGAAAACTGATTGTTGTAGACTGTACCACATTAAAATATCATGATGGTGAGCATTGTGTATTTTATAGGTATTATTTAGTCGTAGCTGAAGTGAGCGCTAAGGATTAAAAACATTCATTATCTTTTGAGCAAAGTGGTGTAGCGAAAATAAATTAGTTACATTTTGGAAATGACAAATACTTATGGCGTGAAACTAATTTCGTAACAATTTTCTTTGTAATTGTTAAGACTATTAGTAATGTTTACTTACGTACATTTAGGTAAGTATTGTTATTTTATTGTACTTACTAGGTATATTATGACGGCATGAAACAGACAAATGCGGATTGTCCGGTATGTTGATAAGGTGTAAAATTAATAGTATACCTACAAACTACAGGTTCTACAGTCTACACATACAAACCTGTGGAACAAACGCATTTTATTGTCGCTTCACACACTTACGTACGCTAAAAGAAGGTAATTTCGGTGTATTTTTATTGTAATTACGTATTTAATATTTATATTTAATCTCATTACATTTAAATAGAGCTATAATTAAATGAGTATTTTATTTTATGAGAATCATAGCAAAAATACCATTTTTATTTTTTACGCGATTCACATAACAAATCTACAATGGTATACTTTTATTTTTTGTTTCCATTCTACTTTTATTGCGAGAACAATGGCTTGAAGTCTACTCTTCAGAACAGGTGGCCTATTCAGAAACGACAACTGAAATAGTGCTCTTATTATTTGTTAAATAACTTAAGTTTCGGTGACATGCAACAGGTCATCGCATGGTTACAGTTTAGGTAACTACATTAAAATATGATGAGTTACATACATAATATTATCTATTATTTGATATTTCCATAATACTCGGGTACCGTTAACCATCAGAAGGGCAATACCCGGTTCTTTGGAAGCCTTACGCTGGGACTGATCAAATTTAATTAGAACTACCTACTGATTAAATCTATATAATTAAAATTAATCGCCAAATGCAAAAGCACACTACATAATAAACGTTGTTTTTCTAATCTTACGCGACTTTGTCATGTGATTTTCCCAAGAAACAAAGGAAATCTAGAGATACACAGTATAAGAAGATATAGGTAGACATAGGTAAGTTAACATAAAAATATATTTTTTTTCATCATGTTACGTTATTCTTATCAACAGTCGATTTAAAGGGATAATTTATATATATTACGTCGTATAAATGATAACAGAAGTATTGTCATTTATATCTGACTTCCTTAGGAAAAATGTTAATATTTTAACAAGGTTTTTTGGCAGTAGGTACACTTTAAGAATATTATCACACTTAGATGTTTATTTCTAAACGTGATAAAATTCTTACACGCTATCAGTAAACATTATATTTTCCATACTAACCATACCTATAAAAACATAGGAACTTGGTTTTAAAATTATCGGAATGGCAAGTTTATTGAATCCTCTTGTTTTGATTATGTATATAAATATGTATTAAATACGCAATATTGTACTTTATTATAAGCCCCTACTATGTCTACGTATTATCAAATAAGATAACAATAAGAGTTTTGAAACTTGGTGTCGGTATGAATCAAAATAAAATCGATTGATATACTTTTAGTAATAGTTAACTGTACTTTTTAAACAGGTTAAAGATTTTACTAGATAATTGATAAGCGTTATTTACTTAGATATCAAATCGATTTTTATTATACATAGAGTAAGTTTAGTTTATTGAACTTCCGTTTACGAAATAGGGAAAGGTGTTTAGAAAACTGTCATAGAAATTTTCCGTCAAGCCTGAATAGAGTAGCGTGCATGTAGCGTGGGATTCACATAACTTTTATTAATTTAGTTGATAATTTGCAAATTAAATACATAGTCGCTCAATAAAAAAACGTTTATAATGGAAACTCGGTGAAATTTGAATTTTAATTTACATATAGTTAAGTATATAATATGTACTTATATTATTTCAAATGAGTATGTTATAACAAGTACCTAGATAGTTTTATTTTTATATTGTCGGTATATCTACGTATCTATCTACTTTCTTTGACCGTCCTATTTTTTTGTTTTGTGATGATAAATTGATAATATATCCGTTCGCATTATAGTACCTATCTATTATAATTTATAATGTAGTTCTTCCATAAATAGGTACATATTCAATTCCACAGCACACTGAAAGTCTCGAGGTGTGGGTGTTTAGTCAAATATAAAAAATTTAAGAGAAAAACACTTAAAACATTTGTTATTTTGCCAAGTGATGATTGTTTAAAATAACTTCATTCTTTATACGAAAACCACGCACCTATTGTGTAAATAATAGACCCATAGGTAATATGGTAGATATTTATTATTTATATTATTGATGTGAAACAGTATGTAGGTAATATTCTAGTTTATAGATGATAATATAAGAAAAAGCATCCAAACAACAAAAATATTATAAACGACATCATCTTTATAATTAACTAAATATTATAATATTGTGTATCACTAAATCCCACTCACCTCAAAAGTAATGACACCTTCATAGCCATATTTATCGAATATTTTCTCAATGAAATACTGTTCTGCGGGTAACGTATTGTTTACGTCCAGATCTGGGGCGAGGAAGAGTTCAGCCGAGGCGGATCCCGCCGCCAAGAGAACGAGGCAGTACGTTGTCAACATTGCGAATACAAGTGCCCGGCCGGTGCGCCGGCGGCGTTCTCGCGCCCTCGCACCACACTATCTGGCAATCAGCGATGTGCCTCCGCGATGTGATACGACGCTCCACACGGCGTCTGACCACGTTAGACGCACGCGATTATTTGTTTATTTATCCAAGATTATCGCGAACCGAAATCATTAATCGAATGCGAATTACTAAACGTGTTTATCTGTTGAAGCGATGTGTGCGTCTGAGACTTTCACTAAACGCTTGCCGATGTCTTGCAGGCCACTTCTGGCCCCGTTACTGATAAAAAGGTGTTTACGTAGTGACCGTCGATTCATTAAAAAACTGTCCAAAAGATTAGAGCCTGCTTTATAATAAACTAGACAATCGCACTACAAGCCAATGTAACGCGAAGTAATTTTGAAGAATGAAATAAATGTTATCTTACTACTTATTTGTGAGAGCAAATTGATATCAAGGACGTGATACTGAGGTATTGTTATTAATTGCTTACATTGTCTGTAAAATTGATACCTGTTAGGTATTTCCTATGATGCGATAAGTGTAAACATATTAATTCAATAATTATGTGGTAAATAAAATGAAGTTTGAGTGATTACCTCGGCTTCCGACTTCCGTGTGGTCTACGTAAGAAAATGGATATATTTTTTAATGAAATTAGAAGCTTAGAAACTGTAGAAATATCCATATTATTAGTTCCAAAACATGTCTACTAATGTCTAAGTAGGTATGCAAAGCACTTATCGCATACGAAAAAACAATTGTAGGGGGTGCTCTACGAATTAACGTAGGTATTTTAATTGATAATAATAACAACATGTAACTAAATAAAAATTATAAATAAAAGACAAAGATGTAACTACTTCGACACTAACAGACCCATGTAACTTTGATCTCAAAAGGAATATTTTTCCCGCTCTTGCAACATTTTTCCTTGCTACCTACTTTGATTTACGTTACATATTTTTTGCTCGACTTGGCGAGCTTTATATTATGTCTACCTCGAATCTCGATTGATAAACTATACAATAAACAACGTTTTTCAAATCGAACCTGTTTTCCTGAGATAATTAGCGCATTCAACCAACCAAACAAACAAATTCTTCAGCTTTATATTTTACTTATTGTACATAATTATTGACAGTATGTACCTATATAAAAATAATGACATAAAAGTTGGCATATTTTTTGCACGAGTATTTTGCAATAGTAAATAAGCAGTAAATTTGCTAATAACTGTGTCTGATTGTGAATGTGGCCCAGAGAACTCATTAGTTAAAAGATTAATCTTGGAATTAACCAATTTTATTACTCAATTAAGTAATGCTTAGCAACGTGTTATTTTTATTATGTGCTCTTTGTTGTGGTAATGTAAAGATTTTGTTTATTTTCTTAATGGTTTTAACAATGATGTTTATCTGATTATTTTAACTTATCATAATATGTTGTCATAATTTTAGTCTTGGAATGTCTGCTTGACAAAATGCCTCCTCTGGCCTCCTCCATAGTCCATAGATGATATTTCTGCAAATATTATTTTAACTTTTTTTTAAACGTGTTCAACATAGACGTATGCAGAGACCTACTCTTCGTAACTTCGTAGTCTATATTTCACTGGTATGTTTTTCTTCCCAAAAAATATTAAAAAAAGTAAGTAAACGGTACTTCCTGTTTTCGTGTGATATTGAAGTAGGTGTGTATTAAACTATTAACAATGTGTATGAAGGTTCCGTTGCAGAACCGTGTTTGGCACCTTTACCTATATTTTAAAAATACATAATATATATCGATCCTATCGATCGTATCATTGAGTTAATATTTATTTAAACGTGATGTCTTACACCTGATTCAATACTGTTTTTATATTGTTTCGGCGTTAGCCATAGCTAATAAGTTTGTACTAAATATATTAGGTATTTATTGTTAATTAAGTTTGTATTGTATCGTAACAAATAAAACTAAATGTTCTTTACCGATATGTACCTAGAGTAGGTACCTATATTCCTTAATGAAAATATTATCCTTATGCTCTGTTTCAATTTAAAATGGAAATTATAAAGTTATTTAGGTACTCATAATGATACCATCTATTTTGCAATTATTTGTGATGATTGTTATTTATAAGTAGGTAGGTACATAATAAAGAATAAATCATATCTATAGGTAGGTATAATAGATTTCATTTAACTCTTATATCTTTGTTTGGTGTGACTATACCTGCCCGTGACTGACATAATATTACAGATAAAGTTTGTAAAACAAGGTCAGAGGAGTTTCATTGTGTCGATGTTGCTGACGCGTGCAAATACGAATTGCGAATATTTTTATTAGTTTTTTTAGGCGTCTACGTGATAGGAAATAAAAATCAAATAGCTTATAAAGATATTAAGGTGGGTGTACCATGGAAGGCCACTCTAACAATTAAACAGTTATTATTCGTTTATTTACTGGATAAATGAAATTAACAAATATTTAAGTAATACTTTGTTTTATTACGTAACATATAAACCACTTTTTTAAATTTCAGATTTGATCAATATTGATTGAACTTAAGTTTCATAGAAATCTTCCAAATGGCCTTGCTAGGAACAAGGCTCCTTAGAAGGCCATTATAATAAATCAGTCATTTAACACTAAAAGTTAATAAATAGCGATTAAATCTACAATAAAAAGAAGTGGTTTATATGTTACGTAATAAAACAAAGTATTACTTAAATATTTGTTAGTTTCATTTTTCCAGTAAATAAACGAATAATAACTATTTATTTGTTAGAGTGGCCTTCTATGGTACACCCATCTTATTTTAACGCCGCCGATTTCCGATATCAATGAAGCGAGGGACCGTACTGCCAAAATAGTGGCGCGAGCGATTCGCCGCCGCGTCTGTGATTTCTAGTTCGATAGGTGTTTGTGTACATAGAAGGAATTTGTCATCATATGGCAATAAATACGAAATTTTAATAATTGGCCTTCGAAGGAGCATGGCCTTCCATGGTCCACCCACCTTATGATAAAACGGAGTCGTTACAAGTGCCATGGCATTCGAGCAATGAGTTCATTGACATTTTCTGGGGTAAAAATCTTCAAGAATCGAGATAGAGTCAAAATAAAATTTGAAAGTATTCTGCATACTTACACGACAATAAAGATTCAAAGGTATCCGGAAATGGTCCAATCCAAGTGTTTCTTGGGCTAATTGGTGGCAGAAGTTGTTTTCACTAAATTTATCAAGGATTTCCACTTCACACTTAGGGAAACACCAGGAAACACTTTAAAACACTCCCCACTCAATAGACCTGCAGTGCCAATCCCTTCCAAAATGATAAAAACCTAAAAAAATCACAGTAGGATGAAACCGTTAGAAAAGGAGGGGAATATGATAAAAATTAAAGGAAAAATAAATAACAGACAATCCGAGTTCGGAAGTCCTATGGAAAAAAGTTCAATGGCAAAGTTGTAGGTAAAAGCTCATTATCACACTGTTTGTATGCATTTTCTGAGTAAATTTCCTATGGTAATGTATATTATATTTTACACCATCAGAAAGTAGATATTTCAACGAACAAAAAGCCTCCAAACTTTTTGAAAACTGATATTTTGACGTCAGAATTTTCGATTGAAAATTAGGTTGTTTTTTTGGTATTAAGTTGAAATAAGGCGAAAAAATAAATATTTTCAATCAAATAAATTACAGTGTATTTGGGACATAATAAGGTAAGTTTTCACCAAATTTCGTAGAAAAAAATTTTTTAAAAAAGATAAATAAAAAACCAAAAACTTGGTTTTTTGAATTTTTCACCTAAATTTTGAGGTTATGTGAAAAAATTGCAAATACAAAATTGTAGAACTTTTTATTAACTACAACTTTGCATTGAACTTTTTTCCATAGGACTTGTAGTTTTGTCGGAAATCAAGAGAAACCATTTTTTAGCCTTAGAAGCTCCCCCCCTCCCACTTCCCGAACTCGGATTGTCTGTAATTTATTTTTCCTTTAATTTTTATCACATTCCCCTCCTTTTCTAATGGGTTTCATCCTACTGTGATTTTTTTTTTGTTTCAAAAATTATCGGCACTGGTCTACAAGTCGAACTTTTTAATGATCCCTTTATTATTGGTTATATTATAATAAAAAAATCGACATTGCAAGAAATAGGTAGGTAGCATAACTGTGATATTCCGTTAATAATATTACATTGATCGGTTAAGAGCAAGAAAAAATATTTACACTTGAACAATATTTATTTAATCGGTAACTTTCAGTTTGTATTTCTCGAAGACATTGAAAAAATGATAAATATGTAGTTAAATGGCCGATAAACTAATGGTCATTGGTGTTAACCGAAAATGTTCTTGACAATTTAATTTAATATGTACTTTGAGTGAATTTTCGCATTAAGTTCTATAGAATAGAACCGAAGGCAGGAATAAAAGATGACATAAAAATGCCCTCACTTCATCTTCTTCATCATGCTTCTACTCAGCTTGTAGGTACTCTGAAAAGATCTTAAATAAAAAGAGATAAACCAAACATCAGCTATCCGAGTGGTTTGTAGTATTGGATGGTTGCATCCATCTCTACCATAGAAATCTAAATAACAAGACACTAGAAGTCGTAAGCGCGCGTGACCTTGTCGCCACTCAGGTGACTTTCACACCACCAGTTTGTTCGTCACCGTTCAGTTGCTCTGGAGACGTATGTGTGTAAACATGGTGTGTTTCAGCATTTCCCATTGCGGAAATTCTTCCACAAGTTGTAAAATTATACTAATAAAGGAATAATATTTCATCGGTAAATATTTTTTTTTAGAAATAATGCCGTTTTTCCTTAAAATTATAGAATATTTACAAGTATTACGAGTGTCACCATAGTAATCGAAATAACAATGAATGACACAGTCGACCATTCTTATTATCACGTTTAACACAAATTTCAACCTTATTTCTATGAGTTTATGTTCAAAGTTATATCTATTGAAAATTAACAACCTCTGTTGTAGAAAAGCCGAATTTTTTCGTATTGGAGCAAAAAGAAACAAAACGTCTCATATACTTAGGGATGTTATCACTACATAGTATAAAACAAAGTCGCTTTCTCTGTCCCTATGTCCTTTTGTACGCTTAAATCTTTGAAACTACGCAACGGATTTTGATTCGGTTTTTTTTAATAGATAGAGTGATTCAAGAGGAAGGTTTATATGTATAATAACATCCATTAAATAGTGGAGAAGTACTGTTATTTTTGAGGTTTCTAATGTGATGTCGTAAAAAATTACATTTTTTCCGCTTACATTGCAAACGCAGGCTGAACCCTACGAGTTTTATCAAAATAATGTACTAAGTATTATACACATTGAAAAGGTCTACAGAAAAGTCCGCGATGGTACATGTCTATCTCTTATGGATAACCCACAATAACTTTTTTTTGTCATTTACTTTTTACGACAAATAATGGCTAATTTTCGAAGCGATTTTAACCAATACAGCATTAATCCTTAACCAATTAAATACCTTGAATACATTGTTCATTTAATATAGATCTATATGGCCCTTTACACCGTATGATTTAAGTGAATATTTTCGAAGATATTACAGATTTAAAAATTGCGGGACGTAGCGTTTGCGGCGGTACCGGCCGGCCGCCCGGCTATATATTTTATACCCGTGTGAAGCCGGAGCGGGCCGCTATGTTTTTATATACAACGTTCACAGTTTTTCTGTAGTGTATTTAGTATCAGCATTGCACCCGTGCGAAGCCGGGGCGGGTCGCTAGTTCTAAAATAAACCGTAAATTCGTGCGTTAGGATACATATTAAAAAGCTTAATTTAATATTTAAGTTAGTTTTCACTAAAATCAAGCTGTCCAATAAAAGGCATAGTTTACTTGTGTGTACTGTTTAGCTATCGGTTTAAATGTGTTGATTTTGGCGACAGCGGTTTTCATACGAATTATGACATTATATAGCACTTCTATGTGTCTTGTTATTTAGATTTCTATGATCTCTACATTCAACTACTGCGTGTATAACGGCGTGCGCTTGCAGCTATTTAAATATCAAATAGTTCCATGAAATTAGATCGAATTGTTGTTTTTTTTCGCTCTTATTTAAAGAACATGTCTACTAGAAATGTAATTTTACTGCATACACATATATCAGAATGAATTACTTAGAAAAAAAAGTTAATTTATTAATGAATGAATAAACAGATGTAACTTATCATATTTGATATGATTGCCAATCTTGTTACGTATTTGTGTGAACTTGTGTTTACTATAACTGCGCCCAGCAAACATTCTCAGCCACTGACTGTGATAGCGTGTGTCAATATTGTCGGCATCGCATCGTTGCGATATTGGCTTTAACAGACAATGTAAGACATAGGTTACACGCTCAGTCTGGCGTCAGTTCAGTCCATCTGCATCAGTCTGCTCAGAATGACGGGAGAATTATCGTCTAACCGGTTGACTGACGGACTGATGGTTCACAATACCCGTGTTTTTCATCCATCATTCTGGCATCAGTCTAAGCCGGATCAAACTGATGGGCTGAACTGACGCCAGACTGAGCGTGTAACCTATAAATTATGGTAGTAACTCAGGCCCCGGAACCACAGACACAATAGAAAATCTATTGTGTCTGGGACCGATCGGGCCGCTTGGGGCTCAATGGGGTAATGTTGAGTGGTACAAGGGTAGTATTTTCCCCACTTGATTTTACACGACAGAGATTCTCCTAAGAATAAAATCGCGATTGAAATCTAAAGTTTTATTTCTCAATACAATTTTAAATGCGAATGGAGTTTTTCTTTGTACAACTTAATCACTGTAGGTGATCAGTGATTTAAATTGTAAGCGCCTGGTTTTTTACCTATTAATCAATGGGCCAATGGCCATACTAATCTAAAAATATAACGGTGCAGTTCAATAATAGGTACCTTTTTAGTCCAGACGAACTGGATTCATCATAGATTATCAGGATGAGGACATTTTCTTTTTAATTGCACATTTAATTATTAATTGCAACTGTTAAATAAGTGAAAGCAGAGTATTGTTATTTGTAATGTTGATAACAAATTTATTTTCTTTAATAATATCTAGTTATCTAGGTTGTAACCCGGAATTCATAGCACTAAGGCAAGGTAAGGAAGCATGAAGGTAGCATAAAACGTGTTCATTACATTCATTATGATTATTCATTTTACGCTCATTATAATTAATTAATAGGTATGTTGACTCAGTCCTAACGCGACATGCCTGAAAATAATTGGTACATTTTTAAATTAGCGCATAAAGTTCCTACGCAGTAGTATAGAATACTTATGAATAACATTGACATAACAGCAGAAGCAAATAGCTTAAACCAATGAATATGAATCATTTATTATTATTATACCTAGTACAACTAGTTTCAATGGTAAAAGTTTAAAGTATATACTACTAGTATTTTCTTTATAATAAAATGAATCGCTAAATGTGTTGGTAAGCGCAAAACTAGAGAACTGCTGAACCGTTAAAATTGGTATGGTAGATAAGGTACCGGCCGGCGCGGACGTCGCGGTCTCTTCTCTCCTCGATGGTTTACCACGTATGTCGATCGATTAAAATTCATGCTCATCATAACTTTACGTATCAGTATTAAGTATAAATATACTAGTGATCGATATTTTCTTTATTGTACTAAGAGACTACTGGTATGCATTTTCTTTTTTTAATGCAATGAATATGCTAGGTCCTAGGTACCTAGTCAGTAGTCTACACTGCTCCAAACAGCAGCAGCAGCAGCAACCATTGAGTTACTATCAATGGCAGCAACACGTTAAAATTTTTTAAGTAACTAACCAGATTACGTACGTGTTGTACGTAAATGTCTTTTTTTGAATCCGTAATGGAAACCATATTTAAGAGGAGGCTCCCTAACATAATTTCTGGCACTGAGAGACCGGTTACGGTACTAGACGCTAACACAGCCGTAATAAAGTTGAATATCGCGTGCGCTCTTTGATCGCGTTCGAGCTCGAAAAGTAAGTCTCAATTCTTATTTCGTTTATAACTAAAGTAATAATTGATCTAGAGAAAAAATATCTTGGGATTCAATTGTAAACTCTATTTTCTTACTGTTAACATTTATTTTAGACATAAAGTCCAAGTAAATCTTAAAAAAAATGTAATAATCCTTAAAAAAGGCATAATTTTTGAATAAAAAATGAATCGAGCGAAAATGTTACAATTACGTAACTGTCTTGTACATCGAAAGAAAAAGACCCAATAAATCATATACTAAAGTTCCATTTTGATTGTATGTGTGCCTGTTTCAGAATATTAATGCAAATTCACATAAAATTTAGGGAGCCTCCCCTTAAGACATTGAGTTAATATGTACTACCACAGACTAATAATAATATGTACTACGTACTACATATTAACTCAATGATTTAAGAATACTTTTAGTTAAACTTTTCTTCTACGTTTTAATTATGTAATGAAAAATGGTCCATCAGGGACCTATCTAATCTTTAAACTAAACAATCATAAATGATAAAACTAATTTGAGTGTCTAACAATAGTTTAAAATAAGTTTTTATGTTAGTATTACTTTTTTAAACGGTATTTTAAATTGTTTTCAAGAAAACAATCGGGATATTTATTGATTTTAAATTGATTTCTTTGTAGGTACCGTCGCGTAGCATTGAGTCGTGACTACGTGACTATTCAGTATATCAGTAAAACAACTTACGCTTGGTTTCACAAATCCTTATTGAAACCTTATTGTTGGCGGTGGGCCCTCTCAAGTGGACTGTAGTAAATAATACGAGC
>CAJQZM010026219.1:0-17078 GCA_907164665.1 Colias nastes
TCTTATATCATCATCAATTCAGACAATAATCACCGCCTCTCAATAACATTTAAGTTTCAATACTGAAACGCCAGTCAAATGATCAACTAACTTGGGACTGATTTAATTTTAACTGACAATTGGATTTGATTGGTATTCCGAGTAGCAGAAGCTAAATTTGGTAATTAGCTAAGCATCGCTTTAATTTATAATTTAATTATAAAAATAGTTATATCATCGTCAATTATTAACTTACTTTGTTAATACTACAGGAACACAGGTTTTATTCGAACACTCTGGACAAACAAGGGTTGACAGATAATAATATGACGTCGAGTTATTTGGTTCTCGGACTTTATTATTCACGTAGGTTGCTCCATCGATCGTAGCAATTGTAACGTGATGATTTTATTTCACGCACGGTCTTCTATTATTCAAGCTATTGCTTAGTATAATATTTCATTACCTATTTTCCGCTCTCCGCTCTCACTAATGTATGTTACAAATTGAAACTCATCAAGCGAAGACAATTTGCCATATTCTTGCCATGTAAAAGGTGGAGTTTATCGTAAGACTTTTTTGATATTAACTGTATACCTCGGGGCTTGTTGAATTCGAAGTGACTGCTCAAATTTATATAGAAAATTGCTAAGAATTAAATAAAAGGACAGAAATTTGGATCACAAATATTGAAGGCGTCTTTAAATTACTGTTTCAGGATTCGAGAGTGAAAAGCGCTGTTTCTTAGAAATCGGATAGTTGTTATACTTGGAGGAGAAAGGATTGTGTTACTAATAGAGAACGGCTTTAGCACAATTATGTTATAATGAGATACTTGAATGTTTTACTTTCATCTAGGGAAGGAGCTCTTGGTGGGATAGAACTTACGGTACTTTGCATTTCTGACGTCATTCCTTGGTGAATATACACGCTGATCTACAATATCTATTTTCATTTTTCATACAATAAAACAACAGAATTTAATCTTAAATACTTACATGCTAAAATTTTAAGTCCTTTTAGTAGCATGACAGTTTTAAGTGCCAATTTAGAATCCGGTGTCTGTATAAAAATTAAAAATATCAAAGCATTCGCCTTTTCTATATAGAGGAGCACTTAAAACGTTTTAAACGAATTTTTTTATTGATAGATGGAGCTGTTGTGCTTGTTTAATTGTTCCCGTGGCGAATGTTTATCCGAACGATTTATACATCGAATTTCAACTGCTATTTAATTAAGTTTCCAATAACATTGTTAGTTGTATGGATGAGTGATAACTTTATATTATTTACTATTTAATTTAATTAGGTTTGATTAACGTTGATTTATTTTTGTTTTAATTTGTTAATTCGAGAGACTGTGAGCTTTAGATATAAATGTCCGTAATGGTGATTGAATTAAAGTACATAATTGTTTCAAATTACTACAGTGTATTGGAGACCTATTTAACTTTTATTATCAATTTATGAAAGAATTTAAATTAAAAAAAACACTGATAGATTATGCTAATGTTATGAAATTTCAAATTATTTTAAATACATGTTTAAATCTGAAAGAAGCACAATTGTATTATAGAAAGGTACGTACATTTAATATAAAATTATGAACTTATTCTATAAATAATAGAGATATATTAAAAGAAAGCGAAAGAAAGCGATTAAATTATAATGTCTTTTCGGTTACAATATTAAGAAGAAATCTTTCGCGAAGAGAGAGAAAAAAAAAAACAATATCTTCAACGAAGTTTTAATCTAAGTTTTTCCACACTCCACTTAGAGAGGCTCACCGCTCACCCTCGCTGGATGTAATGTCTTTAATATAAAAATAAACCCACAAAACGAGGAAAATTTCATGTTTCTTTATTTCTTTCACGGACGTAAACTGGTTTATCGCAAACAATCTCGTTTTTACTTTAGCCAGGTATGACTGCCCTCCCCCCCATCAGTTCCAAGCCTTGTCGTGGCCGGGGGGGCTCAGTAGCTTGGAGTGCACTCGTGTACTCTGAGTGAAGCTAATTGGACGCGGAGGGGCTGAAAGGCCGGTCTGTCGTCTGACGACACGATTGGTTCGACGGCCAGGGATCCATATAGCTGGCTGGCTGGCTTGAAGGCCGGCTGGCCGGGCTGGCTGGAACCGGCTGGTCACACCGGCTGCCTCGCTGGCTGGCTAGGGGGCCGGCTGGCAGGCTGGCTGAAACCGGCTGCTCCACCGGTTGGCTGGCCGGCTGCTTTGGACGGCGGCTGGCTGGCATGCTGTCACCGGCTGGTTGTCCGGCTGGCTGGCTGGCTGGCTGGATGGCTGGCTAGCTGGCTAGGATCCTCCGGGGGGCCAGGATTGGCTCAGGTGCCGTTGTGGTACGGCGAGGGATGGCGGCTAGTGGTCGCGGCCTGGCAATTTGGCTGGGCAAAACGGGGTTGGAAGGTCGATCGGGGTTCGTTTGGGTCTCGTTCCGACCGACTGGCAGGGGGCTGCGCTTTGCGGCGGTGGATGGCGGCCAGAGGCCGCGCGCGTTGTTTTTTGTTGGTAGTCTAACTACCAACAAAACAGGGGGCGGGATCCCGACGCGTCACTTTTGTGACACGCGGTGACTCCTGTAGGTGGGTGTAGGGCGGCGACTGTCCTGAGACAGCTGTCTGCCAACTCGTAATCCGGTCCGTGGGGCCGGACCGAGGGCCGCCACCTCTGGTGTGAGGTGGGGGCTGCGAGGGAAACCTCTATAAAAGTGCGCCAGAGGGTCCTTCGACGCGTGAATCACGTTTCGGAGGGCCTTTCGGCGCGCGCCCTTCGGCCGGTCGGTGCTGGGGTCGAGGGTTTGGGGAACGCCGATGATGGAACGGGGAACAATCCATCATCGGCGAGCGGGTGGCGTGAGCTCGTGTACAGCTTGCGCCGCCCCGGGGTGGGCATTTGGTGGAGGGCCTGGAAACGGGCAAGTGGCGGAGGGCCTGGAAACGGGCAACTGCTGGGCGGGACATGCGGAAGATTGCGAATGTGTACCCGCATCCCGTCTAAAGCAGCGCGTTGGTACACGGTGGGGTTTTAGTCGGTAGGAATCCGACATAACCCACGGCTCCTTCCCCGGGAGCCGTGGGTATCTTAGGCAAGATTTCCCCACTTGAAAAAAAAAAAAAAAAAAAAAAGGTATGACTGCCCTTTAACTGCTGTAGATACACGAGATTGTTTCTTAATGGTGCTCGTGCGTAGACTGACTCACACATACATTCTGTATGAGCTTTTTTGTTGTAGATTAGTCGTTGTCCGCGACATCTTCAGCTATTAGTTTAGCTTTTAATCCTCTTTTGTGTTACAGTGTTGTCTATGACTTCAAACATTCTGTTAAAAGTGTTCTTTATATTACTATTCACTTTGATTGTTAGTTTCTGAGTGACGACAATTTAGAATCTTGTTGCATAGTTATAAGATATTCATGAATAGATACTGAACTTACAACGTTACGAGTACTAGTTTTAAACTCAAATTAGCTGTGCCTAACTGTCTATGAATAAATTTGTTTTTACCAAGGCATTCACTCATATTTTATAAGATATAGTTATAAGGAAAACCAGTCACGAAATAAAGGACCATAGTTAATATTATATATGCAAAAATCGTCTAAATTATTTTAGAACATTCGTTTTTTTAAATTATAATATCATTACCACCAAAACATAAATATATTCCTAAAACTCTCTAATACAAGCAACAGTAATGTAGTACCGACAAAGCACTACCATGATATGTAAAATAATTTTCTAAATGTTTTATTATGTAACTGTAGGGGTGAAATTTGAATAAACGAGTCATATTTTAAACCAATCAGTGTTCTAAAAATTTCCGTATTTTGACATTAATTATTATCTTAACCATCTTATTACAGTAGATACTTAGGTATAGATTAAGAAGTCAACGTTTTGAAGGCACCAGTCGATCACTTTTATGTAATGAATTTAAAATTACACCTAGTGATACTACTTGACCGCGATTTTTGTCAAAGGGAGGACCTAAAACTGAGTACACTTGCTTAGAAGAACCCTAATGGTTTTGGTGGATGGATAAGTACTTATCGTATATGAGGTAGGTATCTACTCCACAAACTCTTACTTGACCATCAAATCGCAGAAAAATTTAATTAGTTGGATCATTTTAGCGGTAAAGTCACGCGAACAATGTAATATTGTATTCTCATTTATCTTTTCTCCTCTTAATAGCTTTTGTAATACTTCCATAATTCACTTTATTCTTGCGAAGAAGTAAACAAGCAAAAATGTATACAGTATTATAGGGATAAATAATGTTACATCCTTGTTTTCGATTATAATAGCAGGAAGGTCATATTATTTTTACGGTAAAAGTGCCTAAGCTTTATAGCTTTTAATGTTCACTTTATCATCAGCTAACGGCAAAGTTATTACGATATTATTGTATTACAGTCTATTGTCCGATGATTAAAGTACATGTTTCATATTTTCGAGCTATATTTTAATTGAAAACATATTAATATACTTTCTGCTAAACTTGGGGTGTAGTATGATAAATAACGACATTGAATTGCAAATATTTTAGCGGTGTCATAAAGAAATGGAGCACTGCAAAATGTATGACATATCTCCTGCTCGCAGCGTAAAAAAATCTGCAATTTAATCACAACACCACATTTAATAGGCCCCCAGAGGTGTCAGACTTGTATGAAACGTTTATGTAACGAAGTACGCAAATGTCACGCGTATACAGCTACGGCGCGGCGCGGCGTCCGTAATCCCTTTAGTGGGCAACGAACTAGCCAAGTACAGACAGATAACAAGCCATTGCACTCTAGGCTATTTAGAATAGAAAAAGTATTCGATCGATGCACTGTATCTATGCCTTTTATCCAGTCTTTCTGTTAGCAATTTTGCGTTGAATGTTTGCAATTTTGGGACTTGTTGTTATAGGGTACGGTGTCAGTGTTTTCTTTCCAGAAAATGTTTTTTTAATTAGGTGGTTAGATCTTAATATAGGACCCTCTTGTTTGTATATATATAATATCATTGTATAGGACACCCCTACTTAATGACATTATTGGCTACTAATACACTGTATGTAACAGTTTACAGTACAACTAGAGCGAATAGGTTTTAGGTAGGGATGTAACGATACATGATTTTGCCGATAAAATACCGATACCGATATTTGTAATAAAATATCGGCGATACCGATACCGATACCGATATCGATGGCTTGGTAGAAAAATAAATAGTGAATTATGTATAAAAGTCGTCATAGTAGTAGGTGGACCAGCATACATACATATCACGCCGATATCCCTTGCGAGAGAGAATGAGCATCGATAATAATTATGTTCAATTAAAATAATTTATTTAATTATAGGTTTAGTTAGGTGAAATGTATTATGAAGTCACAAACTTTATTATTTCTTGAATATTCAAAGTCAATGGAATTATATTATTTTAATGAAATAAAACGCAGAATTAGGTATGAAAAGGAAATAATTATTTATTTTTAATCATACATAATGTTAGGTAATAATAACATGAATGACTCATTGAATAAAAGGCGGGAAGATCTGCCGAACTTCGGCCGAAGTTCGAATTCGGCGTTGTCATGTACCGAATGTTCGGCCGAAGTTCGAATTCGGTTCAATCCACATTCGGCCCATCACTACCATTTATTTTAGTATTATTATTTTGCAAAGTCAGTTAAACTTTAAGTTATACACATACAATCAGTTCCTAATTGTTAGCGATCGACATAACCACGTTCTAAATATGTACATGAATAATTTAGATACGCATAATAGTATATTTTAATTTTTATAAACATATATGCTGCACTCATATAATCATTTGAAACCGCTCACCTATTTGGTGATGATTTGTATAACTTACTAATGATATTGTTTAATAATTGTAAATATTGTATTTTAGTTGTTTTGTGTAGATTTATATTATCTTGAAATTGTAGAGTTGTACAACTATATGAGGTTTATAACATGTTTGAATATATGATATTGTGTACTATGGGTACGAAATTGAAAGCAATTTGTTAGATTAGGAAAAAGCTTATTGTACACTGGAAATTAATAAAGATATGTGCAAGTAGAGGGCTGGTTGAAAACGGGCAAAACGGGCGCACGGTTTGAGCATAACGTACGGGCTCTCCGTGTTAAACGTGTATAAAATCCCCACGCCGAGCGTAGGCAAGTGAGTTCTCGGGAGTCATCGGTACGGAGCACAGTAACCTACGCGACTATCACCAGCCCTCGAAAACTACTTGAAGAAGAATCGCTGACTTTTATTTCGCCACGTAATTATAGCGAAGCCCGCGTGCTTTGCTCGCGGAATAAATTCCTCGCGTCTATACCTACGGGCTGTGACGGCATACTACGTTTTCACTGGCGCTAGCAGGAGCGTCGGGAGTGAGCGTGAACCAGCGTTCGAAGGCGTTCACTCAGTGGAAATAGATACATACGTTGTGTATCGGCCGTGCACATATATCGCGTGACCTGCGTACGAACAAGCTCGTACTGCGCCTACGCCGCGATATACACGGTCGCATTCTCTGTTTCCGCACCACAACACTAATAAAAGTTTACTATTGGTAGAGTTTTTTCAAAAAATAAAGTGCGCACGCGCGTGCGGCCTCCCGCATCGTTCATTGAGCGCGGTTTTTTGAATTGTTTGATATCGGTATCGGTTGTTTTATAATCGGCGATACCGATATATCGGCTTGCCGATTATATCGGCCGATATATCGGTATCGGTATCGGTATCGTTACATCCCTAGTTTTAGGTAATGCTAAAATAAAGAAGGGTATTTTTAAAATTATTCTAAGGTTCTGTATAATACATATTAAAGAAAAGCTTAAATATAAACTATTTGTTTAATCATTACGAGTAACATTATCAAGTAATATTATTTATTTTTATACCCATTTTACCTTATTTATTTTTATTTCTCGATTCGAAGTAAACAGTAAATGTAATGCACATATCTAATTCTTCGTCCTGAATTATTTATATTATCGAATAAATCGCCTTGTAGTTTCTTCATTTTTGGAAAAGATACTGCGTATCTGAAATTCTTTTGTATTTTTAATGAAAAATAACACATAAATACAGAGGAATGCCTCTGTATATTATGTGTTCTTTTATCTAATAAAAACATAATTGTTACATTCAATGCGTTCGTATTCTATTGAATATGTTAATTAAATTGTCAAATTATCATCAAATTAATAATATTTCAATAGGATTAAGACCGCGCTTTGATGGTGGATTTGTGTTTATTCTATACATGTATATTATATTATGTATGAGAAAATAGATGAAATGATTAGAGTAACTGAGTCATTTTAATTAATTGAAGTATTTTTACATAATATACCTAGTTAAAAAAGATTAAAAAAAAAGAAAGGATTTACATTAATTTAGTAAGCGTGTGACTTCTGTATGTAGAACTTGTTGTTCCCATATCTTTATGAGTTCATAATATAATTTTTGTGAGTTTACAGCTTAAGTATACTTTTATCTGTAATCTTCTAATTATAAAAGTAAAATATTGTTTATAAACAAATAAGTGAAATATATTTGATAATAATTTATTTAAGTGTTCGACGTTCTATGGTCTATTTTGAGTACTTGTACATTTTAAATAAACGTATGGATATCAAACAATTAAGCAACCCTTGCTTTTTCATTCCACCTTTTCCGAGTAAAATATTCATTCGAACGAAAAAACTTTGCGGCTAAATAAAAAACAAGAAATGTTTAAGTAGGTATTGTGACGGTTCCATCAAAAGATTCTCCTTCGTGATACAAGAAAGCACTTTAATTTAATTCATATTCTGTATTGCTATTTCTCGAAATGTAAAATCTGTGCTATGCACTACTTTAAGACGAAAATAATTTATAGAAGTACTGAAGAATGTTAGCGAATACTGGCATCGCACTTAAATAAGTAAAAGGAATCACTGAAAGATACGGTGAAGCCTGGCTCTTCAATGGAATAAAATATTGTTGAAGACATAAGTTTGAGCCTGTTAACAGAAATGTTATGATTCTTTGGACTTTATGAAATAAATCGATATCTATGATGATAACTTAATTGTATTAAATCGAAATTTCATTTTCCTAAGAATATTACAAGGACACTGTTCAAGGCGAAGTCAGTGTAATTATTTTGTTTTCGAACAGCAAAAGCCAATCAAATTATGTTGCCAGGCGCTTATTTCAACTAAGCTCTGAAGAATATTTTCCTATATATACCTAATAGTATTATGCCATACTAGGTATTTGGCACACGGATAGTCTCGTAAGTATTAACCCAATATGTTTTACTTAAGGAAATTTTAATCTTATAGTGTTAAATATATCAAAATACTTCCTATCTTACTGAAGATTTGATAGATTCAAAATATACCTAACCTGCAGTCAACGTGCACTTCACGAATTTGGGTTAGAGCCGTTCTAAGGGTTCATAAAGTTGATTATGATTATTAAAATTATAACAAAATTGTAATATAAGAATTAATTTTATGAGTACAGTCAAATATTTGTTTTCCTAAGTAAAATAGTGTTTGCGATAGTAAGTAATGGAAACAAACGCCGATACCATTTCACGCCTAACGCGATAAAGGCGCTATTCAAAACACCCTCATAGTAAACAGCGATATTTTTATCCATTGGAATTGCCCTTCGACGGTAGATCAAGAGAATAATACTAGTTTTACATAATAAATTGCTTTATAATTGAAAACTCATGGACTTAGAGAAAAAGCTATTTTCATCTTCAAATTGACAAGAATAATATGTTGTGCAGATCATAGTTGTAAAACCGAAAAAATACTTTTTTTTTAAGAAAGTGGACAGTATATATAACGGTTTGATATAAGCTCCTCTTACTTGTTAAAAATTTATCAAGATATTGGTTAGTAAATAAGTTTTATAAATTGATGTAACAAGGGTCCTATTTGTATCTGAATCTGCTGCTAATCGTTTTATACCCGTTTATTAAAGTATCATTATCTCTTTTTTAAATGTTTTGTAAATTGGCATTAGAAACATTCTCTATATTGGTGCATGGTGCAGTTTATAAACCACCGCTGGTAGAAACGACTCGTATTGTGACGCTTTATTGCATCACAGGTTTGAATCCGAAAGCTGAAAATGTAGTCTAAAAATTGTGTCCTGTGTGTTGTATATTGTACCAAATATGTACATATTGTGTTCGTTTTTATTGACGTGTATAACTGCTTCGTGTATAACTGCTTAGTCTTACGGTGCATTTACATCTAACGAACATAGAGCTAGTTAGAGCTAGGGCATTCTTTTAGTGTAAACGAAAACTCGTATTCAGTGTTTTTCAGTATTAGAACATTGCATGGAATCTTTTCGAACGCACTAAGAACAACGAAAGAATGCTCTACGCCTGTTTACACTAAAATAATTTGACATAGGTTAGAATGAGAATTCGCTCGTTTGATGTAAATGCACCGTAATGGTTAGCTAGTTTGGATATTTTAAATTTCATCCGTGTTGGTAAGTCACATTTCATATTCGCCACCGTGGTCGAAATTGAGACAGGACTACTTATGTAGTACCATTTTTTAATAAAATGAATGCTTGATATGCTTAATAAAACAAGACAGCATTATGTAAAGTATCTTGTAATTATTATACAATAGTAATACTTACAGGCTTATGAGCTTTATACAAAATTTATGAACTCGAACAATTTAATTTAAAACGTGCTTGTCGAGCTAATTCTACGTCTTTAGGCTATTAATCCCATTACAATAATTACATTACTTCGGTGCTTCAGATTTGTAGGTTTCGTAGCTGTTGAATTGTTTAATACTCAATAACAATAGTTATAATAATACTACCTTTTTAATATTTTTTTCCTTTAAATCTTAATCCTTTTATAGGATATTTTGCTTGTGGAACGGGATCACAACATGTACTTATTTGAAAAAACTTTAAAGTAAGTTTAGTTATTTAATATCTATTTGTAAAATATCTTAAGGTGGAAAGTAGCAAGACTAAAGTTTTAATTGTGAAATATGATAAAACTTGTAAACAAAAACTTCCCCGCTTTTACTAAAGATAAGTACGAAAAGAAATCGAGAGAATTTATTTGTAATAAATAAGTGTGGCGGAAACAGACCAAAAAATATAGAATTTCCCACAGTAAAAGAATAAAATACTTTCTTATGCTTGGTTTTTTCTTACATTTTGTAATTGTGTTATAAATTATTCTATCACCTATTTGTGTTAATAACAAAAATATTTGAAGGATGAACACGTTTATTACTTTTACATTTACAGTCATAGCTTCATACGAATTATACCTACGTAGATGAAACTACCATTAACGATAGAAACTGTTTTTTAAGCGAATCAATTTGATCCAGCGATGAAAACGAACCGTCCAAAATCATATAAAATATCGCCTTACATTTGGCATTGAACAACCCGTACCCCTGTATAGAAATGATTTGAAAGCTCGCAATAATTTTAGCGCAAAAATACACATTCAAAAACTTCTTGCGTACTTCCCTCGCAAGCTGGAAGTTTGTTTTTCCACCACACATACCCTGAAATGTTCGCTCAAACCTGTATTCACTGTTATTGCTATACTTTTTGGGAATTCATTTGGCCTTTTGATGACTGTTGCCTTTTAACTTCGTCTAATTATACAATTTGTTTAAAAATTTTGTGCTGCAGTATTTATTTTGGAAATAACATGTTTTGGAGGTTTAAACGGAATTTTATTTAATCTAAAATTCTGTACGTATTTGATTTTAATGAATTTATTAAAATAATTAGTATTTTGCGTGAAAGAAAGGATATAATCCTTTCTGAGGGACAACAGCTGTTTATTTTTCTAATGTCTCTGTTACACCTCAATAATAAATGTGTAATAAAGATTAACTTGTTAACTGAACGAAAGGTCAGAAGTTCTTTGTTCAAACTTCGCTCCGAATTGTGGGTGTACAACGGAAAGGTAGTGACAGGTTAATAGGGTTAATAGGTTATATTTTCATCCCATAAGTCACTATCTGTGCTGAAATCGAAAGCTTTCAGGATATTTTTATTCGCTCTCCCAGACGATATCTTGTCTGTAAAACAATATAATGGAATTTTACTTTAGAGACTCTCAGTCTTGGAGACTGCGGTCGCTAGTCGTATACATTATTATATTAGTTTCTCAATAAGTTTTATTTTATTTATAGATACAGAAAAATCTATTATTCATTTTAGTCAAACAAAGAAAGTATCAATTGTTGTTCGCGATGTGAAAGCAATGTTTCAAAATTATTAATGGAATAAATAAATTAATTTACAATGGTTACGGAAAAATTCGTCGCAGCTATAAAAGGAATCAGGTCAGGTCAACTATCAGACAAAGTGACAAGCTCGTTTGAAAGTAAAACCAACCACTTATGGCGGCCTTTAGGGTAAGTTAAGATGTTATTACGAAGCGTCTTTGTTTCGTCCCGTATATTACTCGTTGAGAACCAACGTCCGTTGGAGACGACTGTTTTGATAGGACGAAGCTAAAACTGGGACGCTTTACTGTCTCCCGTTTTCTTTCCGACAGTTGTAAGCAGTTCATGTTTATACATTGTTTATGTTTACAAAATGTGCTTATTTAGGGAGAGTCAACAATTCAGTAGTCAGTTTAATGAAATGATTTTGTTGTAGCGATGTTAGGTAATAGACGTTATTTGAAAGGGATAATATGATTTAGAGAATTCAGCTACTTAAAATGTAAACAGGTCTTACAAGATAGATGTGAAAAATAGTCGAGTAAAAAGCATTAGCCTCAAAAAATGTGGGTCACTAATTATTATTCTTTATTACATGTTTTTGCTGCAGTTGCTTTTACCCAAAAATCGGTTACCTATCTTAATCTCGAATTTTAATATTCCGAATATCATAATCCAGAAAACGTTTGGACATTTTTTCATAACCCCGAATTTTAAAATTTCGAAGTTTTGTTTGCCATATAATCGCAACTCCGAATTTCATTTGCCCATTTCTTTATTTGTACGACGTTTTACAATCCAGACGAATGAGTTCCAGACATACGAAATCTAAATGCACAAAATCCAGATGACCGTAATCCATATGCACGAAAGCCAGATTTTTAAAACACAAATTTTTGAAATACAGTTAATTGATATCCAGACAAACAATGTCCAGATTTTTTAAATTCAAATAAACGATATCCAGCAAAACGAAATCCTTCCAGGGGGACGCAGCACGAACCTAACCTAACCTTCTGAATAAATTTTAACACTTTAACCTTTCTGTAATGGGCAAGTAAAACAATAGCGAATCGGTACTGGCACTCGCCGGCCGCTGCCGCGGCACGCTCGCTTCGCTCGCTCGGCTCGTGCGTGGGGGGTCACAGTTCAAACCTAACCTAACCTACTGAGTCGAATTTGACACTTAAACCTTTCTGTAATAGGCAAGTAAAACAATAGCGAGTCAGTTCTAGCGTGGGGGTCGTAGTTCAAACCTAACCTACTGAGTCGACTTTGACACTAAAACTGGTCTGTAATGGACAAGTAAAACAATAAATTTACTTACTGACAATGATTATTTTCAGTCGATAGTAAAGGTATAATCACGATTGTATGGAAATCAAATAAAAAGATTATGAAAATCTGGCAATAGTTTATCTGTTATACGATTATATGGGAACCAAATAAAACGATTATGAAAATTTGGCAATAGTTTATTTGGAAAATGGTACGATGGGAAACAAAAAAAAGTATTCTGAGAATCTGGTATAATGAGATCTGTATTATGAGAAAACGGGAAACAAAAAAATACTTTTTAAAAATCTGGTTTTGGTGCATCTGGAAATTGATTCATCTGGGAAATTAAAAAAGGAATTTTAAAAATTTGTCATTCATTACATCTGTCTTTTAAAAGTTCTAACAACCGTTTTCGGGGTTTTAAGATTCGGGTAATAGAAATTCGAGTTTTTAATAGGTTACCCCAAAAATCGTGTTATTAAATAGATACATACGTATTACAATAGCGTGATGTGATGAACTAAACAAATAAACTGATAATGTTATCCATTGCAATTCGTGTTGAAATATTGTATAGAAATCTTAAGAAATTTTGTTACGAAATGAGTTAAAGTGGTTATGAGAGTAACTGCACCGCAGGCTGAGACAAACGGCACTCATGACAGTAGAATAGAATAGAATAGAATCTTCAATGTATGGGAATGACGTATGCTTACGATAAGCATTTTGATGTAACGTATAGAAGCCAAAATGACAGGGTATTCTATTCCTTTATCCAAGCATCAGTAAATTTGTATCGAAACCGTAGCCAAATGGCAGGTTTTGACAAAGGAATTAGATGGTAAGCGTACGAAACTAAAAAAATGTCAACTGTCACTCGAAAATAAAATTTGAACGCGTTTTCTCTGTAAATATTCATATTTTAAGTATTATATTTCATTTATTTTTAAAATGCTGGATTCTGGATACCCCTAAAGGCGCTGGCTAATGACGCCAATATTGAATGCTGCACCTGGGTCGAGAGACGAAGTGTACACTACTCGTCATGTGCAAGCATGGAACTGTATCGAGCGTTGCTTCGGTTTACTGAAAGCACGTTGGAGGTGTTTACTCAAACATAGAACCCTGCATTATGAACCTCAAATTGCCAGCAAAATTGTGTCCGCATGTTGTGTCTTGCATAATATTGCAGTACAAGCTCGTTTGCCACAACCTGTTTATATTGCTGAGCACGAAGATTCTGGTGACATGGGACCAGATCAAACCGGTACGGCTCATCCCAGCAACCAAGAAGAGCTTATGCAAGGCAGGGAGGGTACTACGGGCTTGCTTAGTAAATCGATTGTAGTGTGTGTGAGTGAAGTCCCATTTCCCCTAGTGGGGTAAGGGGCAGATGCATTATGCATACATCTGTTTCACTGATCGATTTTCTTTAGGGACTCAAATAAAAGCATTTTGATCATTTTATTGTGTATTTATTTAAAAACTTATCTTCTAATTTATAAAATAAAGTCGCTCTCCGCCACGCAACGAATGTTTTCAATTTTATATACTACTAGCTTTCCGCCTGCGGCACCGCCCGCGGTTTCAAAGAAAAACTCGCATAGTTCCCGTTCCCGTGGAATTTCCGGGATAAAACCTATCCTATATTACTCGTGGATAATGTAGCTTTCGAATGGTGAAAGAATTTTTTAAATCGGTCCAGTAGTTTATGAGCTTATTTATTACAATCAAACAAACAAACAAACAAAGTTTTCCTCTTTATAATATAAGTGTAAATTACTTGGGTAATAATTACCTTTGTAAGTAGTCAAGAATGTAAAATTTAAAACAATTATTATTATTATTATATACAATACACACACGTTTAATGTAGTTATAATTATTCAAATTTACAAATAATATACAAAAAGGAGAAGAACGGGAGAAACTCCATAGCTGCTTTATTAAAATCATGTCAATATTTCATTTTAATTTTACATTTAATAGGTATAATAATCTGAAGATCTCTGAACACCCTCCGCCTAGTGAGTTCAATAGATTTGTGACTTCAGTTCATAATTGGTCGCTTCTCACTCTTCCTTGAGGACCTGGCTGGGGTCGCGAGATATCTCCGTGTCTGTTACATAAACAACACCACATTAGTAATGTTAAACACAGTTTAACGTTGTGTAACCTAAACGTGTCATCTATATTAATATTGTAGAGATAAATTTAGAGCACTATCTTTACCGAGTACAAAGCTAATGTTATAAGTACCAGGGATTCATCTGGCAAAAATAAATAATAAAATGAAGTCGAGGTAAGCGGCTGTTTGGGTATGTTATCGTTGAAGGGATGTGATAATTTTACCTCTCCATAAAATCTAAAAGAACGGACAACTGTTCTGGACTCGTTCGTTGTCTCGGTTCCATGACTAGTTAAAGCAAGAAATAAAATAAATTAAAATCATCATAAGTAGGTATAAATATGGTTACAGCAATAATAGGATATTCAAAATTCTACATTTTTTGGTTCAAAAACTCATAAGATTTAATACGTAGTGTTTACTTACCTATATAAACAAATTATCTAGGCTTTTTTGCTGAACTTGAAAAATATCTTGAAAAATATCTAGGTATATAAATTTGCAAATAAATTTGCCTCAAACACAACTCAAACTGACATAAAAAAATTCAAACTTCGGAATTTTTCTTATGCCAATTATCACCATCGTGACATTAAAGAATTCATAGAGAATAATTGCTATTTTTGAAGCGTTCGAATAGAATGAGCGTTCGATCACTCCGGTACGTTTGGCTACCATCTGACGGACGATATTGTATGTTTGAAGGAATAGAATAGATGAGAAGCGTTAGCCATTTGTCTAAGCGTGCTGAAGTTTGATTTGTACTTTCATGTCAAGGATCGTATTGTTTCAAATATCAGAAACCGAAGCACGTTCTTAGTTCTACGTGTTGTGAATAGTAATCAAACGTTTTCAATATTTTTTCTTGCAAAACGAATGAAATATTACTTCGTATTGATTCCCTATCCCCGGGTGCAGTCTTCGCTGTAGAGCTAAATTCAATTTCTAGCAGCCGAACTGCGTGAAGCAATTTTTTTTTAATGAAATTTTTCAACTTATGAAATATTTTAATGCTCTACGTTATTTTTTACTTTTATATATTTTTTCATTAATCAGGAAAGTAAAGAGCAAAATGTATTCGGAGTTTTATAATAACATAAAAAGTATTTCTCATGTATAAAATTCGTTTTAGATATTGCTTAAACATACCTACATTGAAATAACAGTTTAAGCATTGGAAAAGGTTTTAACAAGTTTAATTGTACACCGGTGATTGATGAAGACAAAGTGACATGTAAAAAATTGTATGAGAATTTTGAGCGGCAAAAAATCAAATTTCAGTGGAGCACTATCAGCCTAGGTACGGCTTCTGTGTGTCGTGTCTGGAAATTTGAAATAGGTCGACTGAGTTTAAGCATTACCTCTGTCCCGGTTTAACCTGGTGCCACTATATAAAATGACATACGTTTTATTAAAGTCTCTGACATAAATTCTCTCATATACCTCTTACTAGCAGCTTTACCTCCATGAATATTGCATAAAAAGTGGGCTTTAAATGAATGCATTATTAAACGTTTATGTAAATATAGTGTTGTGTTGTTCATCAATTTATATTCATTATTATCTTATACATTATTGCGTATTGGTGAATTATAATATTAATACATCGATAAGCTCTATGTTCTATACCTATAGGTAGATAAAAATAGTGAATTTCACATAATTTTTACCATTTATATGTGTTTGTTCGTACAGTATTTAAAATGTTCGTTTATTACACTAAAATTACCTTTATAGTTAGTATGTTAAATGCGTTTTAGCTAAAGTCTTCTCGTTGCCATAATACTCCGGCCACCTTTTGTGCCAAAAATCGCAATGTAGTTTACGATAAGCCTGTGGCCAGGGCTCGATTTTATCTTAATTGTGTGTTAATATTATATCAAGAGGCGTAAGAATTTTGTTTTTAAAGGTACATAAAAGTAATTATAGATTTATTAACGTAATTACGTTAAGCTGTTACAAGTTCCCTGTTCTGTGATAGAGCCTAGGTAAACTAGCAAATCAGTAAACGAAATAAACATAATACACATACTGGCATTTTAAATAAGAAGTAAACAAATATTTTTTCCTTAAAGAATCAAGGTCCATCAAATCTTTCATAAAAAGTAGGTATAAATTAAACAAATTGGATTTATTTGAAGAAATCTGAATAAAACAACGAATCTTAAATTAAGCTTGAAGCTGTAGAAACAGAGTTTGACCTTTAAATGCATTGAAAACTAGGCCAGAATTTTTGTATGAATAAAAATTGACGTTTCTTTTATACCCTCTTATGTATTTTTCCACTCGGATTGTAATCCGAGTGGAAGAAAAAATAAATTATTCACTCAAAATCTAAAATGGTTATTCGCAATTTATGCTTTATAGAAAATAATCGAGCTGCAAATATAGGAATTCTTGCGTCAAACCCAAAACCAATTTAAC
>CAJQZM010026228.1:0-51312 GCA_907164665.1 Colias nastes
ATGACGATGACGAAAATTAAAAACTAAAATATAATTATTGTTAAGAAAGTAATTCATCTTAAATAAAAAATTTTATAATATTTGCTCTACATATTTCTCTATATTTTGTAGAAAAATACAAATAAATATTTTTTACAGGATAAAATGCTAGTAACAAAATTAATTTTTTAGTTACTTTTCGTACGAACCTTTCCACTCATAACTTAATAATTTCTATCATACTGAAATTTATAATTTGTAATTGGGCACTAAAATATGGTTTAATTATTATTAACTAAACCATATTTTAGTGTATAAATTTACAAGACTGAACTAAAACATAAATTCAATGGGCCTGTGATATAAAACCGCGAAAACATTATGTGCGCGTTAATACTCATGACGAGATTTTAAATATGTCTGGGGGATATTTGGCCCCTAGGATTTGTCTGGCTGCATAGAAATAGTGTTAAAATAGTTTCTAAAATATCATATATAAAAATCAAGACTCAGACTGTAAGTAAACTTACGTTATTTTTTTGCAGACTTTAAAGCGTCTGGCGGAAATTACCGCCGACGAAAACTGTCTGGGAATATTAATATTTAATTTTTAATACAATTTTTTAAAATATATATAAAAATCAGCTCTCAGAATTTAAGAAAAGTGACCAATATTTTTATGTACCTTTAGCACCTGGTACCTGTGAATTGGCCGTCGGCCCAAGCTAGCAGGTATGGATACCTTCAGAGTATACCCTAACACTACTCTGTACGATACTTTTCGTTACTCAGAATATAAGTAAGGTCTGGCGGCCCTGGGCTCTTGGACCATAGGCACAGTATAAGCGGAAGACCGCCTACGACGTAGCATGAATAGCTAAAATTTATATTTTTTCGAGTAATTTTTAATACGTTAAGATTTGAAACAACTTTCTCAATAATGAAAAGTAATAAAAGGCGTTTAAACTGTGAATTTGAAACCGAGGAAACATTGGAAAATGCAGAGTAGGTGTATTAATTTCCATGTAATGTACGAAATGTATGAAAGTTTTCCAATTTGTGTTATTATTTACAATTGCGGCTGTCATTTGAAGCCATGCTGTCAGATAAATACTCGTATGTTGTTTTTGATGGGCCTGTATTTTAATTAAATTAATATTATATTTTACTACTATGCTGCCAATGTACGCAGTGCATAATAATATGACGTATGTACCTAATGTGTTTCATTAATTATGGGAAATTCAAAAGTAAAAATTATAGGGGAATTTAACCGATTGCGCATACTATCTTCTTCTTATATATAAAAATGAATCGCAAAATGTGTTGGTAAGCGCATAACTCGAGAACGGCTGAACCGATTTCGATAATTCTTTTTTTATTATATTCCTTGAAGTACGAGGATGGTTCTTATGTAGAGAAAACGTAAACATGTACCACGGGCGAAGCCGGGGCGGACCGCTAGTTTACAGATAAATATGAAATACACCAAGAATACCTGACAGTTGCTTCAATTTTCGAAGTTCATTAGCCGTTTTGGTCCATATAATATTACGAATTTAATATTCATGTGACCACTACACCTCATCACTATAGACAGCTATAAATATTCTAAAATATCCGAAAGCGGTGCACTCGCGGTAGGTATTCGCCAGGATCTTACATCATCATTCTGTAAACAAAACACATTTACATAATTTTCGAGCCATTGGCACGCCGGAAACATAAAATAAGATCGCATTAGGGAACTAGCAAGTCTCCGTACACTTGATCGTTAGACTCTGTAGTGTTTGCAAGAACGTATTTGACAAATTAACGTAATATATTTCAACCATAATGTCTCAAATAAAATGCATTTTTTATAAAGATTAGTAAAAAGACAGAAAATCTTAACGTTATAATTCTTTGATATCAATCACTGTGAAGTGTTACCGCTATAATATTTAGGACTTATAACAGAAAAGACTAAAACCGTCCTACCTATAGGGTGAAGGTCGATCTTAATTCGGATCTCGTACTACTACATAATATGTAGTAGCTATCATAAACTTGTGCTAACATATTATTTCTATTAAAGCCGTTTCTTAAGAAAATTTTCTTATCATTTCCTTATGAAAATTTGCATAAAATTGCATGCCAACAAAACGCCGGTAACAAATAGGTAGCGATTTGGCCCAACTTATAGCTATTGTGATTCAAACAACTTCTTGTTGGTGACATTCCAAGGTTTTTTAAAATACAATAACTTTCAAGTTAATACTAAAATTAACGATATTAATAAATTTTTATAAAATGTATGTATAAAACATGATGTAACCATTTTATTTAGGTTTCAGCGTTAAAAGACACCTTCGAGAGTCGTAGCTTTTTAATGGTAAATATTATGTATTGGTGTAAATTTTTTTATAGCAGTACAAGCTGTTATCAGCGACGTCATTCCCATCAAGTTTAAATTTTTACATCCAACCCATATAACGAAATAGCTAATATACATAGTCACTTTTCAAACAAAGCAGGCGACTCTCCAGAAATAATAAATTATTAATTATATTATACTAGCTTCCGCCCGCGGCTTCGCCCGCGTGGTGTTTTTTCGCAATAAAAGGTAGCCTACGTTCTTTCTCAGGGTCTAAAGATTGTCTGTGCCAAATTTCATCAAAATCGGTTGAGAGGTTTAAGCGGGAAAGCGTAACAGATTATAGACAGACAGACAGACAGAGTTACTTTCGCATTTATAATATTAGTTAGGATAAACATGCAATTCAACTTATTAAACATAACCAGTCCATAACCACACAATAACTAATGTATTAAGGAACCAGAAATAGGCACAACATATTTAATTAAAAAAGAAAAAGATACTTGCCATAATAAAAAGAGTAAAAAACGACAAGGGCCTGATGAATTATCAATCTCGTAAAATGTTTTCCATGTCCTATAACAAGGAAGCGAGAACTTAGAAAAATACGCAAAATATGAAAAAAACGGGTCTCTTCAACAATTTTTCTGCTCCATTAAAACATCTTAACATTTTAAACAGCCAACATTTGTCAAGAGTTCTGGCGTCGCATTTCAAATGCAGAAATATTTTCTACTCAGCTATACTTGTTTCGCTAAGTGCATTTCGTAACTATAATATAATAATGGATATAGCCAGTAAATTATAAATTTATAACTCTTTATTACAATTTGCTTGAGAGATATGTATTCTATTATACGATTAAATATTGAACACTTTCGTCTTGTAAGGAAAGTGTGTTTAGGTTTTAGGTGTTTAGAACTTTTAAACTATATTATATGACGGGAACTAACTATACAAAACGAGATTAAGGTCAAGAAATTGGGAACAAGTACCAAGTACATGTAACAAAAGTATATGGAGACAGAATTACATTTATTATCTTTACCTACATATCGATAAGTCTAATCCCCATCCAAACATAACTTACCTGGATAAGGTGTCCGTGTATCCGTGAAGTCACTGAGTATTGTTTAGTATTCGAAATATCGGGTTAATTTATTTAATTGTACATTTAAACAAATTCCACAGCACACACGATATCCGCAACGTAGAGGAATATTAGATGATGTATAAGAACAAAGGATTATAATAAAAATTGCAAAAGAATATAATTAAAATATTAAATGTGGTAGGTGTAATATCATCTTTCTATTTCACTGCATAATGAATGCACACATTAAATCCAATAAGAAAATTCAGTTGCCTTTTCTTTGGGCTATAATAAACAAATCGTATACAGAGTCCAGTAGACATGTAGATAATGACGAAATTTAAAAATGTTGGCAAGCAAACTCGAGTTTCCTCTTCCACACATAAATGTTTATATGCAAAATTGTTTTTGGAAAGGTCGTTAGCACAATTTTATTTACCCCTTTTTACTCTAATGACCTGTTAAATGAGTCTCAACGCCCTTATATACCTTTAATAGCACATGACCACGTGTCAGAAATAACTGCCCTCATTTTAAAAGACTTTTACAGTGTATACGCCATTTAATCTAGTAAGAAAGATGATCTAAGAACCTTTGTCATATATTTTTCTTTTTTATATTTAACTAGCTTTCCACCCGCAGCTTCGCCCGCGCAGTCAAAGAAAACCCGCATAGTTCCCGTTCCCGTGGGATTTCCGGGATAGAACCTATCCTATTTCCCGGGATAAAAAGTAGCCTATGTCCTTTCTCGGATATCAAAATATCTCTATACCAAATTTCATGCAAATTGGTTCAGTAGTTAAGGCGTGATTGAGTAACAGACAGACAGACAGAGTTACTTTCGCATTTATAATATTAGTATGGATTATTTGTATCGTAATAATTTATTTTTATCGTAATAAACAGGATTCATGTTTAAATTATTTTATATTTAACCAAATTAATAGAATGTAACTACTATTTAAATACTCCAACTTAAAAACTACGATGGCATAAACTTTGAGCTATATTTGCAACGGCAATTTTATAATGAAAACAAACGTATAAATATTTTCAGTTTTATTGAAAGAAGATTGCAATTATTTGCTTCATTAAAATGTTTTTAAGGTACAATCGATAAAAGACCACGGATCTAAACTACTAGGTAGGTAAGCTATTTACTCATAGTTTACGAGAACACTGATATAGAGGTATTATATTAAAATGTTCAATACTAGTTGAGCATAATGTATGAAGCAAATGTAATGTAATACCAAAACAGACGTAAACTTCCTTAAAATTAACGAGCGAGTGGAAAGTTTCGGATCCGCCAGTCAATGTTTTATGATTCTCATACGATCTCATTTAAACTTTATAATAGTATCTATTTCACATGCTTCTTATGATTTACATTTTATTTAAACCAGAAAATTAACTCTTAATTTATGATATTAAGAATCATTTGTTCTGGCAAAAGGTAAACTCTTCGTAGTCTATGGTTTTCCATTGGGGCCGGTAATGCGGTAGTCTTTTAACAATTTGTAAACATTCGAGCCATTAACTTGGAAGCAGTTTGTGACACATTTAAGATCGGTCGGTTTCTGGAAAGAAACTCCCGGAGGTAAACATTCCCCATATTTAACGACAGTTTTATGAGCGGTCGGAGCCAAGCCGAGTCAATGTCGGTGTCAGATGTCTGAGGGAACGTCGATCAGTTTGATCTCGGCAAACTAGAATGAGGAAAATTAATAAATATTTTATATATTATCAGTAACAGTATGTACCTAGGAATATATAGTTTGATTTTGAATATGTCGTTGCTAAATATATATTTTGTTAGCCCAAGTTCCGACAAAGAGCAAATAAGAAGTGAAATAACCTTCGAATATAACACAATCACACACTTTGACCTATAATAGCAAACTTTCGTCAACCAACATCGTGTATATTTTCCCCAGCAAGGGACATAAATCCATAAAACATTTTTATTATTGTACGCCAAAAAAACGCCAACCGTCATTTCCTTCTGCTTACGTTACTGTGGGATTATTAAGTTTGCAATTCAGAAGCTGGCTGGCAAACGCTTTGATATCTGAAGCTCGTTATCTGGACAAACATCCGTTTTCAAGTCCTATAATTTTCTACACGCGGCCACAGAATAAATATACTATAAGGCAGGTTAATGGATTCACGATTTAAGAGATATCATTTATAAAATTGTACAGTCAATAAAATGTATTAGCAATTGGTTGATTTATTTTAAAACTGTGTATAAACTATAAATCAATGAACTATGTTATAGCTTACGTAATTAATGTTATTCAATGTATTTATTTGCAATGAATACATACTTTTCACGCCGTTTCACGCACAATTAGAGATGCACTTGAGTTTGGAACGTTTCATTTTATAATTTCTATGTTATAAATTTATAATCAAATAATATATAAAATACATGAATAACGTTCAAGCTGTTTAAAGCAGCATATTGTTTATACCAAAGAGAATACAAATACTATGGTTTATACTATGTTGCCAGAATGAAAAATTTAAAAATAGAATCAGAAAATATTTTCCCAAAAAAAAAGATTATTTATAAACTCCGTATTTTTTACTACTAAAATATTAACACAAATTTAATGGACGACGACTCTAGTTTATTGACCGTACGATTCTACTTCAAATAACATCAAGCACACTTTACATTTAATTAAGAAGTTAAGCTTATCTAGTAACTCTGTTAAGATGATCGGATTAAAAGAATAAATAAAGGCTCAAAAAATAAAAGCACCTCCATTATTTACGCAATTTGAATAACTAATATTTTTTTAAACTGGGTTTAGTGTTTCACTTTGTAAATGTTTTTTTTTTTCACGCTAACCATTCCTAACATTTTTAAAGAAATGTCATTTTCGTCTCTATCATTCGTAGCACATTTATTCATTTTATGTAAGATAAAATATGTAGGTAGTCAATAAGAAAATATTTTCAAACTACTTATGTAAGTAAAAATTATATCAATAAATCCTTAACTTCGCTGTACGTGGTTCGAAAGAATATCGATGCTGGTAATCCTGCTGAACTGTGTGACTCTCGGCATGTATCAGCCCTGCGTGGATGATCAGTGTGTTACAAATAGGTGTAAAATATTACAGGTAAATAATAATAAATAATTATTTTTTAAAGCAAAAAGTTTCTATTGTGTTTCAATACTGAGCAGTGAGCACTGGCCTAATATAAAAATTTTTCGTCGACTCGACGATTAAAAATATTTTGAAAATGGAATGCGTGTTTTGGCGCAGTGCATCAATGACGCCACTCTTTTTCTTTTAAATTTACTTAATTTCAGTGACGTAAGATTCAATTAAGTAATTATTATTTTATTTTGTGTGTATTTATTAGGTGTTCGATGACATTATATTTGCATTTTTCGCATTGGAAATGACGATAAAAATGGTTGCAATGGGTGTGTATGGACACGGCACATACCTCGCTGACTCATGGAACAGACTAGACTTTTTCATTGTTTTTGCTGGGTAAGTAATAATGAAAATATAAACCTGTTTTATTAGCTTAATTAATTAATAAATAACAATACTTTGATAAAATTCATGTAAACAAGGATGATTCAATTCATTAATTATTTGTAAAATTAATATTAACACCGTTTATAGTTGTCATTACCAGTAATTCGTATGTTAAGTTAATTACTTTTTGCGACATTGCGTGTATATTAATTTTATGTTATGATTAATATGTATTTATTCCTTTGTAATCCAGTGCGCTTGAGTATGCATTGAACGTGGAAAACATAAATTTATCAGCGATAAGGACGATCCGAGTACTTCGTCCACTAAGAGCCATTAACAGGATACCAAGTGAGTATATTTCCTATTAAAACATATTGCAAGTATGTTATAATGTAAAAAAACCTTTTAATGTTTAATTATATGAACCATATTATATTCAAGTGAATAATGATTAGATATAATTTCGTCATAGCTATATTGTTACGACTATACAAAATTTTATTAGGTACTGTGATGTTTGAACTATATAGGATAACTTGAATCCTTAAAAGGAAACTGCTAAATTTTTTTCCTATCACAAACTTTTTGGAAGAAAGCAAAAGCATTTCTCAAAAGAACCATAAAACTAACAAACAATTATTTTAAATAATAAATGTTGGTTCTATCATATTAGGTATAAAATAAACCACTACACCCACATTTGTGTAGAAACAAGGTATTTAAAGGTGGGTACAGCGCGCAACAAGTGAATATCAAACAAACTTCAGAGCACAGGCGTAGCGGGTACTTATTGAGAATATATTAGATCATGCAAACTCGTTGGCGAAGTCAATTTTCATTTTACCCTACTCCATAGTCGTTTGCAGCCATTATACGAAATTTAACCTTAAAGAGATCCATTTTTAGAGCTTCTCATCATACACGGCCTTTATTTTATAAATTAAATAAATTATCTAGCTAAAATGTGAATATATGAAATACGTACTAATTTAAGTCTTCGACGGAATTTTCGTATGTTATTTCAGCGTTCAGCGATCGGATGTTTTGGGATTGTAAACATTACTAAACCAGCTAATTAGAAACACTACATGAATATTTTATGCATGATTTGTCAATGTTGAATAATTTAAATTAAGCCTACACAATGAAAACAGTTACCACATTAATCTGTCCGCGGTAATTGGTCCACGGGGTATTGGAGTGCAAAATTTAAAACAGTGCTTAATTCCGCTCGCCCGCGTTATATATAATAAATCCTTTTATTCACAACAACAAAGGTGTACGGAGGTAAATTTTCATAAATCACGGCTGCTCGGTCACCGCTTGCAAATAGCTAGTTGCGGGTTCAAACAAAGACGCGTGGTAAAGTTTAAATCTCATCTGGGAGTTGCAAACAAGTAGGACAATGCAACGCCGCAAATTAAATCGAGGTTCCCCGCGCGTGGTTAGACGTAACATAGGCACTAATTTGTCCAGCCACAATTTATTGCTTTCGCTGAGGTTTTATGTGTACGGAAATTAAATGGAGATTTACGACGAGATTGAAAACCTAATACTCGGAATCGATTAAATGCTATACTGTTAATAGTGATATTAAGTTCGTCGTGCGAGCTTTGTTACGTGTCTATTGATAGGTTATTAAATTTAGGGCCGATTTTTCAATGCTTGGATAAAACTTATCCGTCCAATAAAGTATTATACGATAATATTAAAATGGTCCCTAAACTGTCAAATACGGGCAATTAGAATACATTTTTAAAATGGTAGTTTTATACATTATTCGATGAATAAGTTTTATCCAAGCATTGAAAAATCGAATTGCACCCGTTTATGCGGTCTAACGAAAGTAATTAATTTCAACTGTTATTCACTGAATTTTAATATGGATTCATTCGTGAAAATAAAAGAATAAGCGAAGTGACTTCGAACAATAAATCTTAAGTAATTGCTTTTTGATCACTTTCATCGAAAAGGGTTATTTCTATTGTAATTGTTTTTGTTATATTTTAAAGGCTTTTAATTTGAGTTTTTCTTTACAGGTATGCGAATCCTAGTGATGCTATTGCTGGATACATTGCCAATGTTAGGAAACGTTCTCCTGCTTTGTTTCTTCGTATTCTTCATATTTGGCATAGTCGGTGTGCAATTGTGGGAAGGTATTTTGAGGCAACGATGCGAACTCGTCCTCCCGACGAACGTGCTCCGACCCAAGTATGTCAGTTTTATTTATTGCACGACCTCATTACTAATATATTGCCTTATACTTTATGCATTGATATCATACAAAATATTTTTCTTGTCAGAAGAAATAACATTTGTTAAAAAATTCCATCTGAAAAACCTCAACGTTGCGAGACCGTCGTCAATGGATCCAGTATTTTATACCGCTATATTTTTAGCTCAATAGAGACTTTTCAGAATGTCCAACAATTGAATAACGGAAACAGAATATAAATTTCAACAGCTCTTTGAATAAAGAAGAGTAAAAATGAGTTTTTTATTTCATACCATTTGCTCGAGATCGCTAGTCTTAGCGGCACGTCCCATCGCTAAAGTTGACTGCATGCAATATTTAACGCTTATGTCGAGCACATCCAGGGCTGCTCCACTTCATTCAACATTTTGCATTACTTATATAGTACATTATTAACACAAATGCGCATGCGGTCAATGCTTACATTTAACACTTAAATATTGCATTCCGTCAATACTCACATGAAATACAGTTTTTGATACTCGCATGGTGATTCATGAGGTGCGAAACTTGAATCCAATTAGCTACATAGCGTTAACTCCTGCATTTGACGATTGAAACTCTACATGAAGTTGATGAGACAGAGTTTTTTGTGGTAGAAACATTACGTAGTTATTACATGCCCTATTTTTTGAATTTATACTTTGAGTGAAAAAGAACGAGTTAAAAATGCAGTTCTATGCATTGAAAGTACATATCATGTTGCAACTTGCAACAGACGAGCATTCCAAACTTTATATTGGTTGTATTTTTGACTCGTTCATCATACTAATATTGACGTAGAACAGATCGTAGGAACATGACACCCGTCACCACCTCATCAATTTGTGTTCCAGAGACCTGTCCGAATGGTACAGAGTGCGCGTCAGAATCAACTCGTAAGAATTTGCGATAAAATAAGTGTTTCTCTTAAAACATTGGAATTGTTGTTACGTGTACCTTTACACATCTGCCGTCCAGATGTGCTTTTGTTTCTGCTTCCCTTACGAGCTGGCAGTTTTATTATGACATTAGCTCTCACAACACTTAACCCATTTTTCATTTTAATTACTCGCTCAGGTTAACACATAAAACTGCCAGTTTGTTCAAATTCAACTACACGACAGATAGTCCTACAACACTTATTTATCTACTCTTGATATCTATTACTACAGTTTACACAATTTTTTAAAGTTATGAATTTATTTAAATGCACAAAATGTAAATAATTATACTCACACCATTCTAAAAAATATAATCCAACTACAGATATCACATCCATTTATATAATAACATCATCAACAAATAACATCAATGACTTGGTTGATGGCCGTATATTAATTTGCAATTTACACCACATAATATTATGAAAATGATGTTTAAAAACAAGAAAAAATATACTTAGTACTAATGTTCGCACCATTTGAAGATAAATTCGCTTATGTAATTGCTCTCTCGGTGTTTAGTGGTCTTTTCTTGAATTACAAGAAAGGGCAACTTAGTAAGATCGCTATTACGCCCGAACTGCTATTAACATGAATTGAGTGGCCCACCGGCATAAATCATTTCAGATCCAATGTTTACCTGACTTTCTGAATACCCTTAATCGGCAATTACATTGAAATCCGTAACTAATTATTCTTACCCTTTATCCTTCCCCTTCGCTTTCATTGTCCGCATGCCCTTTCAATGTGCCATTCAACGTTTCAGTAATCGCATGATTATTAATAATGCTTGAATTAGTTCATTTGAATCGCTCCGTGCTTACGGCTTTTATAATACAATCACGTTACGCTATTTAGTTATGCACACGTCAATTTAGTTTATGTATATCAATGTTTGTGTTATAGTATGTATTTATACATTATCATATATTGACTTATATTATTAATATTCTTATCCTGACTTCGTACCATTACTTAGTTGCTATCCAAAAATAATCAACAAATCAAATAAAAATTAAATTGAAAAAAAACAACTTTGTATAACAAAGAGTCCTTATAAAATTGTAAATAATAAATGACTAAAGACTAATCTATGGCAGTATTTTTAACATGTTATATTTGAATGCAGCATATCGTTTTACTACGAGTTCTCGAAAGAACTAGACTACATCTGTACGACGCCCGAAGACAGCGGGATGCATCTGTGCGGAAACTTTCCTCCGTACCGATACGGGCCTCTTGTATGCAACGAGACCGCTAAACCGTTTTCATATAACACTCCAACGAACACGTCTTGTGTAAACTGGAATCAATATTACACAAACTGTACCCAGCGAGGCTCCAATCCATTCCAAGGAACGATCTCTTTCGATAATATTGGTCTCGCATGGGTCGCTATATTTCTAGTAAGTTTCTTGTTTGCTCGTGGAACTTGTAAAAAGTAAAATTTATACGTGATCCCTTTTTATCGACTTTTAGGTAATATCTCTCGAAGGATGGACGGATATAATGTATTACGTACAGGACGCGCACAGTTTTTGGGACTGGATTTATTTCGTGCTGCTCATAGTCGTAAGTGTTTATTACTTTTCATTCTAGTAATGAATTTGGTGAAGAAAATACAAGTCTCATTTTCTTTGGGCATGTTTTGTAGATTGGATCATTTTTCATGATCAACCTTTGCCTGGTCGTAATCGCAACTCAATTCAGTGAAACCAAAAAACGTGAAATGGAACGAATGCGTGCGGAACGTGCCCGCTTTACTTCTTCTTCAACTTTGGCATCGTCTACGAATAACAGCGAACCGGCTACGTGCTACGCGGAAATCGTGAAATACGTAGCGCATCTATGGAGGAGGTTTAAAAGGAGAATGGCGAAAAAAATCAGGTTAGCTATAAGCTAAGAAACATTTTATTGAAACTACTATAATTTGAAGTTTATTTTTCATTTATATGATGTGTTTTATTTTTACATCTTGGAAATGGTTTATAATTAAATGAAATATCGTACATTTTATGAAAGTAAATTATAGATATTTTCTCTAACAATAAATAAAATACCTAAAAAAGATTTAAATTTTCAAAACACAATAGTTAGGAACCTAAATTAATTGTATTAAATTACCGAAGTGATAAATTGAAAATAAATAAAAGTAAAGACAAAGTTTAAGCCGTTAAATTATTACAGGGTTTACCGATATCAAAGAGCTCAACTCCAATGGCGAACAAGTCGGGAAACTTTGCAATTGCCAGCAAATCGACCGAAACAACATCATCCCCGCTGCCCGAAAGTACATCCTCAGGTAATATACCTTTATTGATTTTCGCATTTTTCTGTTCTGTTATAAAGTAGTTATTTTAATTTAATATAACTGCTTTACAATGCTTACAAAACTTGTAATTTACCATTATAGTGGTGTTTGTCCTCCCTTTTCCGATAATCATAATACATTTTATTAGGAATCATCATGCTATGTAAACATAAATATCCTAGTTTTGTGATTTTATTATTTAATGATTTAGTTAGTTATCTTTTGGTTTTTTTTTTTATTTGATAAAAACCCACAACTGCCACAACTACCTTTCTTTACAAACATATAAATATACAAACAATATTCTAAGGTTACCTCGATCCTTTCTACATAATAACACAACATTAAGTAAATTTAAAGGGTAACGGCAAGAGCTCAGAAGATATAGAAGAGCCGCTCAGCCGACCGAGCCTGTTGCGTGTGCCCTCGCTGTCGGCTGCGGACCTCGAGGTAATGTCATTCATATGCGATACAATATGATACTAGATTTAACCTGTTGTTAGCTAGATTTTATTTCTGAGTGATTTTTGAAAAAAAAAGTTTTTTTATTTTGATATTTTCAATTTTTGTCATTGAGAATGAAATAAATATATTTTTTAATTTCATATTTTTTTGAAGTGAAACTTCTGTAGGCGCGTTTAGAGTAAAATTTCAAGGTTGCGTCATAGCAATACCGTCACGTCATGGAGCAAGGCGACGATTTTGGTATGATTGAATCTTGCCAAAGAAGTTTCACTTCAGTCACGTGTGCTCGGCACACACGCTCTTGTTTGTAATTTCACTTTATAATAATGGCGTAAAAGAATGTTAGTTGATAAAAAATGGATTAATAGAGATAGAGACTGCAAATATTTTTTTATTTTTTATGGGATTCACTGCTAAAACACTGCACTTGTACTCGAATTCGTGGGCAAGGTTCATGAAAATTAAAAAAAAATACGAGTATTCAGCAATATTCCTGACTTAATACAACTAAATGTTCGATTCACATAGAACGCATCGAACCTGTCTCTTCTCTCGCCACCGTCGCTCGCGCGTCGCCGCTCGTCAGTAATGTTCAGTGACACAGTGCTCCTACATGCACCAAACACTCCACACTTAGCGCATCCCAACAACGTCTGCTCCTCTGAGAAAATGACGCAAACCGGTATGTATCACATCACCTAAAAACCCCCAATTTATTATAATCATCACATTTCAATCACTTTACTTTCTGTCTATTTTAGCAACTCAACTAATGCTTTCCCCAGTTAATAATCAGTTCAATTTTATAGATTCATTGTCTCAACGTGACTGGCTTAAGAGCCAAAGTGGTGAGTCTAGTGATAGTAGATCTAGACGGGCATGCTGTCTAAATTTTCTATTTCCCTCCTCTTGATACTTATCTGTACTCTAAATTGTAGATCTATTAAATGTATACTATTAGCATATTATATGTATATTCTTTTGTTCCTTAAGATCAAAATTCATAAACCACTTGTATTTTTACAATGAATGTTGTTGATAGATATTATGGAATATCTGAAATATTAAATTTAAGAATTTAGGTAAAATACATGTAGTAGAATTTTATGGAGATGATATGAAATGGTTTCATGAATTTAACATTGTCGTAATTCGTAAAAGATAACAAATCTCATAAGAATTACTAATAATCATTACTTGAAAGAGGAAATATTGAAAGATTTACGGAAACGTAACACACTAACTATATTATAATAAAAATAAAATGTATGATCAATGTTGGAATCATGGACGTATAAAAAAAGACGGACGCCGTTTTACGAACAAACAACGTGAAACCACCGTAGTAAGCTAGCGATCGTGTAAAAACAATGAACACGCACACACTCTCACCATAGTAAGCTAGTCGGCCGCCATTACGTCGTGAACTACCGACTGATTAACTGCGTCACTGTTCCACAAAAAATATTTAAAATGCCGTCTTGCGTGTTTAAACTTTAAATGGTGTCGCAAAAGTACAATTTTAAATAACAAAACACAGGGGATTACATTCCACAGGGAAGCAAGTTATTTCTTTTATTTTTTAATGACAAAATTGTTACGGCAAAATTTATAGAAAAAAATACAGCCGCCATTGTCATCAGGACAGCTGTTACCATAGTGTTGCCATTATTTCAAAATTTCATTCTCCCAAAAGTCGGGGAGTTGATGTAAAGTTAATTAATTTTAAAATTACGATAAAATAATTTGATACAAAATGCAATTTTTTTTTTGCATTTTCTTCTCACAAAAACATGTATACTATGCTAACCCTTATATAACAACCATATTTAAAAAAAATATCACAGGCAATAATTACTGTCTACGACATCTGTTAAAAGACAGTTAATTTGAAAATTTCAAGTATATGTATACTGAAATCGTATGAAGCATGTTTCCTATTTGTTTGGTTATAAACTGACATTTTATTTATTTTATTTTATTTATTTTAATAATAATTAAGGAGACATTACCTCTCCTCCCCCCAATATTGGTTGAACAAGTTTTCATACATTTTCCTTTGGTTTCGCGTCCAGTGGTTGATTTGTCAAAGCTAAATAGTAATTGTATTTATGCATAGGTTCTAATAGTTAGAGTATACATAAAAAGTATGTATATCAAATTTAAATAAAAAAATACTAAAGTGTGGGGTAATTTTATTGCATCTGGCAATCAACCTGGCACACACACATGGATGTGTCGCCGCCATTACTAGGCTTCACTCAATGTTTAGGCGATACTCCGTCCGTCTTTTTTTATACGTCCATGGTTGGAATATAACAATGCAATATAGATGTAGAATTAGGCCAACTAGTTTTGAATACCTAGCTCTAAAAAATTTTAATACTCGTACTAGTTTAGATGTAAATTGAAAAAAGAGGTCAAAACTTAGGAAAACAATAGATGTTAGAAACACTTTAATATTAGATTTAGAGTAAGCACTAAATAAATGTAATATGCTATGGAATATTTAATGATGAATCAATAAAGATAAAAGACAAAGTAAATTATAATAGTATGAACAGCGTTGTAATTAGGGGAGATAAAAAAATGTAACACACAACTTCATGTATATGAAATGAAATAGCTCTGCAGCACGCAGCAGGGCAGCAGCTGAATACGCCCATGATTAATATACACATTGAATAGACTATAGACTATTATACTAAGTTCTTAGCCAGAATTTGCCATGGCTATTACTTTTCAAATTAAATTACCCCTGGTCAAGAACTTTGGTGTGCTTGTGCCATACGCCCGTGACAATTCAATTCGCGTAGAATTCGACCTCCCGGCGGAGACCGCAGAGGAGCGAGCTGCGGCTGGCGGAGCTATGTCGTGCCAGGAACTGCTAGCGCTCTCCGGGGCTTTATCCGCTGCTTTGCCTACGGGACAAGTGGCTTTGGACACATTCTTTGAAGAACTAACTAAGGGAATCAGCAAACGGGCTGGTGATGAGAAGACTGATACAAAGGTAAGTTACTGGGACTGTGATGGTAAGATTGCAGAACTGATAGCGCTCCCCGGGGAACTTTCTCTGTGAATTGGATTCCATCTTCAAGGAACTAACCAAAGGCATGAGCAAATGGGCAATTAGAAGACTGATACTAAGGTAGATAACAATGTAAGATTAGAGAAGTTGAGACGACTGACACGAAGGTAAATTACTGGGATTGTAATGGGGGGATTTCGAAGCAAATAACTTACCTAATTTGCGTAACCGAGATGGTAAGATTACAATGAAATAGTTTCTGGTTTGCGAAAAATATAAATTGGATAATGTGCCCTTAATGTGCCAAACTAAATAATATTTGATTATACTTATCAATTAAAGTCAGATTGGAAAATGAGGACTCATCGACATTATTTGAAATTGTGAAATTAAGAAACAAAATACAATTTTTACAAACATAATCAATAACAAAAAATAGTTTTCCAAGTTTTCATATACATATAACTATACATTAAGCATTCTTCTAAATGTAATACAAGTTCATTTTACTCGAAATAAATAGTGGAAAAACCTTGCGAATCTTCTGTGTGGTTATCGTTGCTAGAATCGCAAGGGTGATACTATACGAGCGGTTTTCCCGCCGCGGGAATCCGCTTCTGAACCGCACTAGTCACAATTTAATATGCAAGTTGTATGCTGCATACTACACTGCGCGGTTTCCCGTCGCGGTTCACAGGCGGGACAAATTCGACCGCCGCAAGCAGCGTCAAACCGCCGCTGATAACCGGCGCTTTAAACTACACGGACGGTTTCCCGCTACGTTTTACGTCATCCGGCGTGTCACGTCAAAATGTTTGGTACGGAGCGTTTTATTGTAGAAATACAAGATCGATCGTTATCATTGGCGGGTCCATGTTCAAATGAACAGAAGACAGCGATAAACCGCGTCCCGTGTAGTTTGATGGTCTGCGGCAGCTTTGGCGAGCGGATTCCCGCGGCGGGAAAACCGCTCGTATAGTATCACCCCAAGAATTGTTTATCAATCCATCAATCTAAAGGTTTTTTATTACTAGTATAAACTGTTGCGCTAGGCATCCAATCTCGTTTGATTTCAGGTCGTAGAGATAGAAGACTTTTCATGTTGCGCTGATTTGATAGCGGCAGAAGCCGCTGCCAAGGAGACAAAAAAGAACAGATTCACAAACGCCTGTTCGCTGTTATGGAATCGAATAAATAGACTCATGTCGTTACTGAGAAAACATATTAAAAATATCGTTAATCACAAATACTTCCAGCAAGGTATTTGTGCTATTTAAATATTCAATTTTTAGCTTTCTGATAATCTTCTTATCTTATTTATTGATGACTTTTTTAGGTATATTGTTGGCGATTTTAATAAACACTTTGTCAATGGGCATCGAATATCACAACCAACCAGAAGAGCTCACTGTAATCGTGGAAATTAGTAATATCGTATTCTCAGCTATATTTGCGGTTGAAATGATACTTAAAATCATTTCCGAAGGCCCATTTAAATATATTTCCAATGGATTTAATGTATTTGATGGTGTCATAGTTATTTTGAGGTACTACTTGAGCATTTTAATTGCAACTAAGTTCCTAATATGTTATTGCATTATGTGATTTATTCAACTTTTTTTTATTTGTGCAGCGCATTTGAGCTTGCTCAGAGTTATGGTCACGAACATGATTTAGCGGGAAGTTCTGGGTTATCAGTATTACGTACATTTCGCCTACTGAGAATACTGAAACTTGTTCGATTTATGCCTAACTTAAGAAGACAACTCTTTGTAATGCTACGGACAATGGACAACGTTGCAGTGTTTTTTTCGTTACTTGTTCTTTTTATATTTATATTCAGGTAAATATACACTCCATTTTTTTAAACATCAAATCTTTATTGCGATAAATTAAATTTGTGGGGTATTTAAAAATAAAAATTAAAAATATTTTTATTAAAATGCATGCAATAAATACAATTTATAAATCAATCGAGGTTTATTTGAAAATAATCAAAGTTATTAAAATTATCATTAAATAAATAAAACTGCTATCTATCTTTCCAATTCTTCTGGGAATCTGTCTTTTATAATTTTTTCTTTAGTTCAATAACTTCAATAAAAAATAAAGAGAAAAATCGAATATCTTTAAATTTATAACTTCCAATCACCATCGCTTCGTGTCCTTAAAATTGTATTTCATACCCTGTAGTTTCTATTGCTTCAGTAGAAAACAATATCTAGGCCATTTCAATGAACCGATTGCTTATGCAATCTTTTCATTTTTTCATAGCGAAAGAAGATTTATACGGGTCTTAACATTATCTGAATATTTTCTACTTACTTGTAACACCTGCATTCTTTAACCCGTGCACTATTTAACTGTGAGTGATTTCGCCTATTTCTTTGAACTATCCTGTGTTAGTTACTTCTATAATAACATTATAATCACAACACACCACCACTATCTACACTGTTTACATTTTTCTCTCCTATTAATCTTAAATATTATCTTATTTACAGTAGTGACTCACGCTTATGTGCTTTTTCTCTATTTATTTTATTTCCACTTGTTCTTTTCACTTATCATTTTAGATTTAATTATTTCATTTTCCTTCTTTATATCAAAGAACTGTAGTAACTTTTCTTATCTAATCGTATATTGCGTGGTAACGTTCAGCATCCTCGGTATGAACCTCTTCGGGTGCAAATTCTGCAAGAAAGATGAAGATGGCGATCTTGATTGTGACAGAAAAAACTTTGATACTCTCTTGTGGGCCTTTGTCACAGTTTTTCAGGTATTAAACATTTTGAATTAAAGAACCTAATAAACAATTCAAAAACAGACTGAACTTGCAACATACTAAACGCTTACCTTCGGGTCCGTCAGCAGTAAACACTCACGACAGAATGACCATCCGATAACAGAGAATTGTCATTGTGACGGCTAATCTACTAACCACGCGAGTACACAAACCTCTCACTATGCTGCAAGAATAATATTCTATTACCTGTCTAAATTTATTGAAATTGAGTTCGATTGCAACCTTGCATCATGGTGTTTTATTAAACAGGCGTTCAGTCGCGTAACCGCTAGCCTAGTGTTGCATAGAAAACAAATAGAACCATCCGTAACAAACTGCTCAGATGTCATTTAGTATCACGATCACTATAACAGAATATCGTTCAATAATCTCATACACGTTGTTGACGTGCACATAAATTTAGGTAGCTTGTTCAGTAGGCTAGATTGAGGTCGATCGAACCGATACGCGGACTACCTTCGTCAGTTTCTCTATTCCCACTACTACAACTGTAACTACTCAGTTTAAACAGTATCTCTATCACTTTGCATGCTGCTTCTATTATTTTCAAACTATTTTTAAATTTTGAATAAATTGATGCAGTTTAAATTAGCCTCACTAAGCATGGTTTATTTATTTTGATGCAATTACTCTCCTTCTTTCACTAAAATTCCTGCATTCTTCTTTCTCAAAATCCTTTGATTCTCCAAATTTCTTCTAAACTGTTAAATTACAAGCCGTAGTGTGTTAAATGAAGGAAAGTTTAAAATTTTCTTTATCTGCATAACGCTCGGTTGACTTACATGAATGCATTACATGAATGATAAATTTATGCAGTTAAAAATTTTAAGAATGAACATCTTACATGCACTTTATTTTTCTCCTAATTTTCTCATATAACTTTTTATAGCATCTATCTTTATGATTTTCATATAAAGAGGCAGTATTTAAAGATGAATGTTAATATTATTAATCTTTTATTGGGGAACATGCACTGAATAACAATAAAAATCGTTCATAAAATTAAATACATTAACAAGAACAAGACCGTTGGTAGTGGCGTTTAACGACGATAACACTGCTTGTCGATTGATCGATGCTAATGATGTGATATCATTCCATTCATTAGTAATAGCATCATTTACCCATACAATATCATGCATTTTTAATTCCACACCGTGGTATGAAGGTATTGTGAAACAGTTTTATCGTCGTGAACGCAACGAAATGCTAAGGACGGTTCGGTCGCGGCGTATGCGCCTAGCATTTTGTTTTTCTTTCATTTTCTCATCGGGCTCACCACGCAGTATTCTGGGCATGTACCTATTCGGTGGTAAGTTTTGCAAGTTCGTCGAAGACAATGGCACCGAGAGAGACTGTACTTGCCCTGAGATCATATCGCATCATCCCAAGTGTGAATGTGACAGAAAACATTTTAATAACATCTTATGGGCTACGGTCACTGTCTTTCAGGTAAGCTTTGAAAGACGAGTAGACAAATACACTGTTGATTTATTTGCGACCCTTTTCGAATGAAGTAGAGGTATATGCGTGTTTCTCGTATTAATATTAAACCAACCGCAGTGCAAAAACATTGATATCTGCTCAGAAATAATACATATTATTTAAGATAAACATGGCACGAGAAGCTCGGATTTGTTATTGATGTATTTAGTTAGGTTTCAGTTTAATGTAACAATAAATTTAAAAGCTTAGTAGTTAGTGCATCTTGCTTTGTTAGTGAAATAGTAGGTAATGCTGGACCCCTTTTGCTTGTGTACTCCAAACCGCCGTCTGTGTTAATTTTTATAACAGTGTAATTTTTAATGTACACTAACACTGCAAAACTTGATAACACAAACACGCTCTGTACTAACAACTTTTATTTTATTTTAATTGATGTATTAAGTTCATAAACGTTTTAATACTTTACAACTTATACAACATTACGGCACGACTTAAACACGATGTGACAGCACACCTTGCTTATTATTTATTGGAAATATTTTCAATATTTTCTGATACATGTTGTGGTAGAGTTATTGGCAAAATGAATAAGTTGTAAAATGATCCATCAACATTTTCAGGTATTGACACAAGAAGATTGGAACGTGGTTCTATTTAATGGAATGGAAAAAACGAGTCATTGGGCTGCGTTATATTTTGTTGCGCTAATGACATTTGGCAATTATGTTTTATTTAATTTACTTGTTGCTATTTTAGTAGAAGGGTTTAGTTCCGAGGTATGTGTTGTATGAAAATGCGTTAAATGTTTAAGTTTAATGAGCTTCGCTTTACAAAATATCGCATTTTTAGCGAAACGAAAGAAGAGAGCGGGAACAACGTGAATTGGCAAAGTCAAAATTATCAGGTGAATGTTTTTCTGACAACAACGAATTGCAATACGATGAGTCTAATTCAGGATCACATTCAAGTGACAGCTTTTCTCAGGTGAAACGATCAAGAAATTTATAATCTACATACATATTATTTTTGTCTTTTTCTGTCTTTACCCTATTGGTCTATCGAAACTTTTGTTTATTTTATCCGCTCTTTTCTATGATTATTCCCGCTTTCTATTATTCTCTTCTTTTTTTCTTTTGTTTTCCTCTTCTTTATCAGTTTCCCAATATGAAATTATTTACGTTTGCTTATTTATCTAATAATAGAATGAGATAAAAAACTATTGGAAATCGGCGGATGATGTAAGAAAAGCTAAAGATGATCCAAGCGGCAATAAAGACAAAGTGATAAAATCTAGACGAAAACCGAAATCCGTCACCCACAATCCTACGCTCTGTAAGGATTGTGCACAATCTAACAAATGCAATCTTCAAAAGGTCAGTAAATAGTAATTCGTGTGGCGATGTTTATCAATTTTAATTTTCAGATGTCTAATTTCAAGTTTTATTTATGTTGCCTTGAATTGTCGTCACTACTCATCTTTGTGTGTATCTAGTAATCGATGCAGTTTGTAAAACTCAAGAAACTTTCATATTTTAGGAATCAAAAATGTTAGCAAACACCGCCAACGATCACAGCAACAGTACAGTAGTACCAATGATAACTCATACAGCAGCCACGCCGCAAGATTCGCCTTCCACCACATTAGAGCCCGGGGCGTCTTTTCGAGATTTCCACGTAGCTTTAAGTTTAGAGAGATCATCCATGTTATCTAGTTTGGACTCGATTGACCGCACATCTGTATGTATAACATTTTTTGTCACAGCATAATATTGTTTTCTTTACTTTATGCTTTAATTCATTCTTCAATATTTATTACCTGTACGCTGTGACATTACCTTTGAAATTACAAAATTAGCCAGTAAATTAACATTGAAAATTATTGCTTTATTCCTTTTTTCAGTGTGCGAGCATACCAGGTTTACTGAAACCCCCAAATAGTTACACGTTAACTCTCCATTCAGCTGCCGCAGCTTTAGGTTCGGAGAAAGCTAGATTGCCCATGTCTTTAGCTCCTCCACCATTAACTCTAGCTCTTCCACCAACGAGACCAACTTCACCTGGAACTCCAACTACACCTAGATCTGTACCATCACCGATGTTTCCTGAGAAGAATCTACAAATAACAATCGCTAAAGACGAAAATTGTCTCAATGTTAGTGATAAATCCAGCTTGCTGAGCTCGCAAAAGTAAGTTTATAGGGATATTAGAATTTAGATACCTGACCTTATTTTAATAATAAACTAATTAATAATTAAAAATAATTTTTTTAACGATTAATTCGTTGTAGGTAAATTCAATCACACTCCAAAATATTATTTAAGCAAAACTGTGTGATAATAATATTATCTGCTGCTTTAAATAGTTCTCCTGTACAAATAAAACTGTGAATAGGTTAGATTAGCTCCATATTGATATAAATTTTAAACTTCAAATCACCTTTAACTTATTCATCAGGAGTTTAACTGTAATGACTCCAACTATCAATGGTGAAGACAAATGCAGAGTACAACGCGGCTACAGCTGGAGACTCTCTCGACCGAGTTTGAGGAAAAAGAAACCGAGAACTGGCTCTGATTCTGACGCTGTTATCTTGAATAATGGAAGGGATCATATTGCATGTAATGGTAAGTATTATTGTGAACGTTATTTCAGGTGATAACATTTTCATTGGTTAAGCTTTAGAACAATCTTCCATCATCTGTGTTTCCGATAAACTATGACTTAGGGACTTTTAAGAAAAAACTTTTTTTTTCTCAAAGGCCATATACCTGTGCCTCTTAATGCACGGAGAGCTCGCCCATCTTCATGACTCCGACTTCCATTCCCTTCTTATATGTTATGGACGATTTATTTGCGAAAAATAACTCTTTCATTTATTTTTTATCCACTACCTAAAAAACAATCCAACCTACCTAACCAACCTAAATTCCATTTCAATTAAATCGCTCAGGATCAAGCCTCCGCAAGAACGACATACTGCTCTCATCGTCAAACGTGATAAAGAACGACACGCAGGCAGAGTTGCCCAACAACCGGTCCCGCAACCAGCTGCCCGCGAGAGTGCTAACTGCGCCCGCTAGACGAGTTTCTGCTCATGCTACGCCGATCCTGCCCGATGTAAGTGTTATTAATTATATATTAAATAAAAATAAATGATATTACACAAACGTATCCTTTGTACCCGATGTAAGTTAAATCTTTTAAAATTCCTTTAAAATGTAAGTTTACTAATCCTTTAACAATATCTGCACAGAACGAGCAGCCTCGCGAGCTTGTTGCTGCGCGAAGTAGCTTGGTTAACGTAGAAAATACTTGGATCTGAAAATGTCAACGCATGCATTTTCTTCGTCGTTTTTCATGTCCACACTAAACTGAGCTGCTTCGCGCAGTAATTGCAGCGCAATGTGGCTCTCTCTCCTCACCTAATCACTATCTAAATATGAATTATTTATTTAGGACTTGTCCGCACAGCAGTATTTAACGCGCGGGTTTTTTTTTTGCAATTCTGTAACAAATGAATAGATTGATTTTTGCACGAGCCATTTAAGACCGGAAATATTTACGTATTATTCAATCTCAGGTATCCTGGAAAGCTCCAGAAGCAGGTTTTTCATCAGATTCAACAGTTCGATTAGACACCGTTAAATCACCTCCTCATAGACTCTCCTTAACCAACGACTATCTAACAGGTAACTTTCAATAAGTATTCAATATGCACATCCTGTTACCGATGCTGACTGAACTGACGGATAATAAATTGATAAATTTTTCAATTCAGTGGGAAATACAGTTTTTCCAAGTATTACATCAACCAATAGATATGTCTTTTGAAACTATAAACAATATGTTGTATAAACTGATAAACTTTAATAAATATGTAAAACCTATTTAAGTCACATAAATTAATGATACTTATATATTTAGTGACATCAGTATCAGAAGTAAAAGCGAGTAACCTAACATCGAGCGGGCAGATCGCACAACTCCCGCGCGCTCGCGAGTCTCTGCCCAGGAACAACCAACCGCTGCCGTTGATCAAACAGATCAATGAGGAGGTCAGTTTGTTTGTTTGTGTGTTTTGTGGAATGTGTATTTTAATGCATGTATGTATAATGTATATACTAAGTAATATAATGTTCTTGAAAGTATAAAAAAAAAAACAATTTCACTTATTAATCATTCAAGATTTGTGAATATCCTCCTCCTAGATAGAAATTGTCGGGTAATTAACATAATGTTCAAATAATTATTTTGCTAGAGATATTATGTAATTCTGATAAACATAGCTGAGCTACGACATACTATTCGCTCAGTATAAGCACGTATAAGTCAGTACAGTACAATTACAGACTAATTACCAACTTGCTATAAGATTATTAGAAATAACTAACTTTGCCCCTTCCATTTTACGAAAATGTTATTAATTTATCCTATGAATATTTAGTTCTCGTCATAAATCTCTGCTAAGTTACAAAAGAAATAAGCAATATAAATGGCAACAAGATAATACAGTAGGCATAAAAATAAAGATGGAGAATAAAATGAAACACCCACTTACGAACAATGTCTAACACTGGTCAGTAGGTCTACCATGAGTTTACGCACACGATACTCGCTAGCGATTGTAGTAAGCGGTTTGTATGAAATGTTTGTACAGCGCCCCTAGTGTGCCGCAGCGGAACTAAAAAGCCTACCGACTATTCACGTTTACTATTGTAGTTACGTCAGACGATTTAACTATGTCAACTCATGGTAGAGGTACAGTTCTCATAATTACCGCCTCGACAAATGACCGCTCCACGCTACACTAATGTTCGACTAGTTCTCGTTCTTGATTAATGAACTACAAAGTATAAAATGGAAAAAAATAAACTATTGAAAGAAGTTCTTTCAGATTTTTTACCGATCGCTAATGATTTTTCTTTGTGGATTTTACAAAATTCAAGTGTTTTTATACGTACAAGTAACAAATGTACGGTTAAGGTACATTTCTTAACTGAAACGTATCTTTAATAAAATGCTTTTATTTGCATCATTATAAAACTGAAGTTTCTCTGTCAAATAACATAATATAACAAGCACAAATAACAAAGTTTTAATTCTATATTAAATTCAAGTGCGTCAAGTCGCCAAGCAAATGTTAGTATATAGAGCTAGCGGCAACATATGTGGGCTAATTCTACAACGTAGTTTATTTACAGAAAATATTTTCTTCGTGTTGTTTTCATTATTTTTTCCCCATATTTAAATTTAATAATATTAGTCAATTTATTTCTATGGTCAATTTATTACTTAATGCTAATAATTAATATTAAAAAATGTAATTTTAAATTGAAATGATAAGTCCCTTGTGAATATAAAGTACTATAGTAGAGCCAATTTAATAGGCAACATTTGACGTCTATCAATTTTATCTTCATAGGCTGGTAACCTTCTTAAAAACATCGATTAAAGCAAGTAATCAATGCATTCGTTTCTAGATGTCAGATTTCGATTTTTAGAGTAACGTCTCTGGTATTTAAAAAGAAAAAAGGTTTATTGACACAAAATTGTAGCGACGTCAGTTCTTTAAATCAGAAATTGTTTATTATGTTTAGAATGGTTTATCAGTAAAATCAAATCCTAAAATTACTTGTATCGGTCATTATAATTATAAATATGTAATCGTAATTGAAAAAAGTTAAACAAATGTGCAGTTCTAACAAAACGAAATATCATGTTATTCTATGTCGTGGTTACTAGGTTACGTTGTTGAATTTAGTTGAACTGTCAAATATTGCCTATTAATGGCTCTACAGTAATCCAAAAGTAATAATGCGCATGCAAATCTTCGCTAATTGTCGTATTTCCGAAGACACTCGAATCATTGAATCGTAAGAGCCCTAAACAACGCACTTGCATTTTACACCTTGTTCAAAAGAAATAGAAGTCAATTCACGGTCATACACAATCAAAAACAAATCGGGCGGTAGGTGACGGTAGCCTGTCAGTCAAAAAACTCAAAAATACGTCAGTCGTCTTTAAATATTGGTGGTGATTGCACGTGTTCTCTCTGTGTGGAATTATATAGAGCTGCTATTACATACCCTTCTTGCCTCTTGGTTTTTTTTTTAAAGGTGAATTGAATTAATCGATGAAATGATTTACACAGGTGATGGCAGTAGGGAAAGTGAAAATGAAGAAGAGCATAATGAAAGTTCCGATGTACGTAAAATGTCAGAAATAAAGATAATCCCTGATTTTGATTGTTTTTATTTTTATTTTTTGTAATTATTGTCATAATATTGAAGAATGATCACTGTAAATACTTTTGAACTGAGATTTTAATGATTAGATTTATATGGTTTAAATATATAAACCTGTGTTTGAAAACCATATTTTATACAATATAAATTTTGTGTTATTTAACCTTCTTTTCTTCCATCATTACACCAGTTTCAGTAAGACACTTTAAAAGTACTATAAAATTTTCCAAGTAAATCAATCCAACAAAGATATATTCGCAATCGTGGGGTTATACTCGCTAATTTACTTACAAGGAATTATCGAAACAAAATCGTTACTTACAAATACATATTAATCTCTTTTAGCACAAAACATATAATTTGACTAAATTATGCATGAAGAAAATGCATTTAACCACTCTATATAGATATCATCTTCGGACGCTCCGGGAATATGACAGTTGCCGAACAGTGACGAAGATTTCTATGCGCATTATTACTTTTGGATTACTGTACATAGTGGTCTTTCAACGTGACTCATTCAGTGGACTCGTTATTATTTTTAGACTCCCCAGGGAACTTTTTAGAATATTAATATGAAAATTTTTAATTTTATCAAATGTGATATACATTTTGCGTTACGTTTTTACAACGATTCCATTTCATCTTTTTTTACAAGACTAATTGGATGCCGGAATTTGTTATTTGTACTCGTTGTTTGGTTAATAAAATCAGTCATTTGTTTACCTTTGTTAAAAATTCATTAAACAATTACGGTATTCAATATTTGTATCGCATGAAATTTGAAAATATCACGGAAGATGAAACAAAAAGTAAATAACTGTACGCTGTCTCTCAATCTTTATTAGCGTTCATTAAAAATGGGAACTACAAAGGTGGATGATTTTTATCCAACGTGAATTTATTTACAGGTAACAATAAACAATGTTTGTATATTTTCTTCGAGATTCGACAGAAGAAGATTTAGAGTTAAGGACCTTTTTCGTTTTATGGAGCCGACAGGGTGTCTCAAGGAAAAAGAGGATTATTCTCTCTATATATTTGCTCCGGATAATAAGTAAGTTATTCGCTATGTCCATATCGTGTGTGTGCTTTTGCATTATCCGAATTCCAATCGCATAATATAATATAATCGAGTATTTTTAATTTTAAATGAATTACTGAAAGGTTTTTTTTCTTTATCTGTAAAGTATTTATTTCAAAATTAATTTCTAGATAAATGTGAATATTAATTAAAAAGGAAATAGATTATAATCAGGCCATTAAATAAACATCGCCTAGTTGTGTAACACGAGTATTAGAGGCTATGAAACATCACACACAATACGGGAGGAATTTCAATTAACGGAGATTGCGGATTCTAAGAGCTTTGATCCTTATTAGCATCGCTTTCGTAATTTGTCAATAGCATGTCGGGCTTAAGTGAAGCCTTGTCTTTGTAATGTTGATCACAGAAAACCAATTTATCCTAACCAACGCCAATAATATTGATATGCCAATATCCACTATAATATCGATACTAATTAATTAAAGCATCCAATTATTTGTAAATTTATTTGCGAATAAACGCGTTCATTGGAATATGTAGGAATTAAATACTTTGCGAATAAACATGAAACTTAATAATCGTTTAATTTAATTATGGTGGTTAGAGGCGATTATTTACGTGCCTCGTAATTAGCATTTGGAAAACGAGATCAATAATTATATCAGATTTAATTTTAAATTATATACGTGGAGTAAATAATATGTTACATTATTTTAATTTAGTATCATATTGTAAAAAAATAATTGGTTTTTGGTTATTTTCCTCATTATTATTAACCATATTTTCGATCAAGCTTATTTTCTGTATCTAGTGTTAAGTATCAGAATATTTACCTATGTAAAATTACTTTCTAAATCTTTAGCATAAGAAGGTTCTGCACATGGATGGTAACACGCAGTTGGTTCGACAACATAGTACTGCTGTTCATAGCGCTCAACTGTATCACGTTAGCTATGGAACGACCGAACATACCTCCAGATTCTAAAGAAAGGGCATTTCTATCTAGCGCCAATTACGTATTCACAGTTGTGTTTGCTGTAGAGATGTTTATTAAGGTAAGGACTTGTTTTATATCCTGATATGTTTTTAAAAATATCGCACTTGAAAATCTTTGTGTGCTACCCATTTTCTTTGAACATCTGAAATTTCCAATGTCAGTAAAAATATGTTACAGCATTGGAAATATTCCTCTTTAAAAACTTGTAAACTTCCTATGTTAAGTTGTTCCTAGTAAAATTCACTACAATATATGTGTACATTTCCTGAAAATTGCTTCATAATTTCAAATGTAATATTGAACTAAACGACCCCTTTGTTTTATATAGGTGGTAGCATCTGGAATGTTCTACGGGCCAGAAGCGTATTTCACTTCGGGTTGGAATATTATGGACGGTTCATTAGTCATCATATCTATTATCGACTTGCTAATGTCTTTAGTGTCTGAATCTAGCCCGAGGATATTCGGAATATTGAGGGTAGGGTAACTTCGTAATTTAACTGTATTAGATATTAATGAAGATGGATTATTATTATACTTCTAATTTGTTTTTAGGTTTTCAGGTTACTCAGATCGTTGAGGCCTTTAAGGGTTATCAATAGAGCGCCTGGTTTGAAACTGGTCGTACAAACTTTATTGTCGTCACTGAGACCTATCGGAAATATAGTGTTAATTTGTTGCACTTTTTTCATAATATTCGGCATTTTGGGAGTTCAGGTAAGTCGGGATAATCTACAACTAAACAATAAATAGAGTTATTTTATAAATAAGTAGTTTTAATTTTATTTATAATTATTTCGGTTACAAACGTAAACTTTTCGTGAACTTGGGTTATACTAATAACATTTGTAGGCTAAGGATAAACTATTGAGTAAATTAATCGAAATAATATTATATTGTTCCATATTAGACATTTAAATATAATCTTAAACTTAAATATTGTATCTAAGTGTTTCAAAAAGTTATATATTATAAACCTATCTCATTTATGCATGGTATTGTATGCACATTAGGTATTCCCGTCAATCAATACCAATACAGTGATTAACATGACACGAATGTGGCACATGTTACGCATATCCCAGAGCTAGTTTGGACAAGGATGCAAATCTGCCTAATTATTATGATATTTGCTTCAATATTTATATTTTGTCGATTTAAATCTACACAATCGATCTAATAAAGTTTTTATCATCATCGTCATAAGCCTATTTTGTTCCCACTGCAGTTCTGCATATCTCTTGAGATAGGGTATGCGTCAAAGTTTTTGGTTCTTGGGTTCCATGTACTATGTTTTAAAACAATACCTGTGAGTGTGACAATACTCTCTTTTACTAATTGGAGCAGTACTGTTATAAAAATAAATTAAAATTTTAAACATTTATTCTCTAGGATAAAGAAAAATGTGTTCCAACCTTTAGATTTATCCAATAATAATCAGTTCCTAATACCCGACGCTTTATCGCAGCTTTTCAAAGGGGCGTTCTTCTATTGCGAAGGCGCTAACATAAAGAACGTGAAGAACAAATCAGATTGTCTGGCGATAGAGGGCAACGTGTGGGTCAACAGGAAGTACAACTTCGACGATCTCGGCAAAGCTCTCATGTCCCTGTTCGTGCTCAGCTCGAGAGATGGCTGGGTCAATATCATGTATACTGGCCTGGATGCGGTTGGGGTTGATCAACAGGTATGTGGTTGTAGTTAGGTATGTTTTGAGTTGGCTAATTATGTGTGTTTTAATGATGATTTAGATTTTTTTTTAACATTGAAATAATCCGAAATATTCTTGATGCTTTATGATCGTAGAATCCGTGGAATAACGTAATTCCTGAAACATTTTTAGGAATTGAAACCGTTAAGTTTAATTTGAGATTTGATCTAGTTTTAGATTTAATTTAATTTCAGATTTCTATTTATTTTGGTTGATGGTTTTATGATAATAAAACGAACGATGATCACATTGGAAATTACTATAAATATACATTAATTGTTTCTTATACCAACAGCCAATAGTAAACTATTCAGAATGGCGGCTCCTGTACTTCATTGCGTTCATATTATTAGTGGGGTTTTTCGTCCTGAACATGTTTGTGGGAGTTGTTGTGGAGAACTTCCACCGATGTCGGGAGGAACAAGAGAAGGAAGAGAGAGTGAGAAGAGCCGCCAAGAGAGCGCTGCAGATGGAAAAGAAGAGACGAAGTGAGTATTTCAATTTTTTAATTTAATTTAAAGATTTTAAATAAGGGCAATTTAGAGTTTTTAATTTAAAGTTAAAGTTGATTTTTTTGGATAAAATTGTTGGATATTGACTGATTTAATATTTTCAATAATTGTTTGTATAATATATTTTTTTATTTATACCATTGATTGCTACATACCTACCTAAGTATATTATATAAATATCAACACTAAAAAATATTTCAATTAAGCCTATGTATTTCACAGACATCATAAACCATTGAAAATAAAAAAAAATGTATACAATCTTACACATTTATTTTCAGAAATGCATCAAAGGCCGTACTACGCGGACTATTCGCAAACACGCCTGTTCGTGCACAATGTTGTCACTTCCAAATATTTCGACCTGGCTATAGCCGGCGTTATCGGGCTCAACGTAGTCACAATGGCTATAGAATATTACAGGATGCCGCCAGCGCTTCAATATGCTTTGAAAATATTTAACTATTTCTTCACCGCCGTGTTCATACTCGAGGCCGCGATGAAACTTGTTGCCCTCGGGTTCAAGATTTACTTGAAAGACAAATGGAATCAACTCGATGTGATCATTGTAATTTTATCCATTGTTGGAATAGTCTTAGAAGAGCTAGAGACTAACATTATACCAATAAACCCAACTATTATGAGAGTGATGCGAGTGCTGCGAATTGCAAGGGTTTTGAAATTATTAAAAATGGCTAAAGGGATTCGGGCTTTGTTAGATACGGTGATGCAAGCTCTTCCGCAAGTTGGCAATTTGGGGCTGTTATTTTTTCTATTATTCTTTATATTCGCTGCCTTGGGCGTGGAGCTCTTTGGCCGTTTAGAATGTTCAGATGAAATTCCTTGTCAAGGTACATAGAGATCTTTAAATTTTCTATTTCCAAATTGCTTTTAGTCATATTTTCTTTTTGTAATTTTCAAATGTTTATAGGTCTCGGAGAACATGCTCATTTTGCAAATTTTGGAATGGCATTCCTTACACTGTTCCGCGTAGCTACTGGCGACAACTGGAATGGTATAATGAAAGACACATTGAGAGAAGACTGCGACAGCTCTGTAGATTGTGTGCGAAATTGTTGTGTGTCTACTATTATTGCACCGATATTTTTCGTTGTTTTCGTACTTATGGCACAATTTGTCCTCGTCAATGTCGTCGTCGCCGTAAGTATCTATATTTGAATTAATAAATTTTAGTTATTATTAATAAACAATCTATTAATGTTTTTTTTTTATTTACAATAGGTGCTAATGAAACACCTAGAAGAATCCCACAAGCAAATGGAAGACGAGATGGATATGGACGTAGAACTGGAAAGGGAATTGGAAAGAGAAGCGGACGACGAGGAGGACCGCGCTCTGTGCCGCGCGCTCGAGCAGTGCAGCTCCCCGCCGCGGGCCCTGAACAAGGTACCCTCATTGCCTGCTAACTTCACGTACAGCGAGCCCAAAATTCAGCCCATACCATCTCCTTGCCGTCGCCGTACATTACATTCCCATCACGCATTGCTCCCGGCCGCTTTACCGCAGAGGAGGGCTTCTCTGTCTCCTCACGCGTTCGGTCGCCGACGACAAGACTCCACGACCGACGCTCCGGCCGCTCTGTACGAGGAAGACGCCCGCTTCATCGACGCCGATGACGTCGACGAGCTGGAGCCCGGCAGTCCCCCGAGAAGGGATTCCTTCGCCCAGAACCGACGGCAACGCGTCGACAAAAGAAATTCCCTGCGCAGCGAAGAAGCGAGATTGCTTCGCCCCGCCCCCGTGCTTCTCACGGTTCCTTCCACGAGACAGAGCTTAAGAGATAAGACTAAACGCCGCCCATCCACCGAGTCCGCGACGGCGAGCGAAGTGAGCCACGCATCATTCCGATCGAAAGAAGATCCGTCAATTAAAACAGATCAACCTATAACCGAGGAAGAAAAAATTAGAATAGTCATAGCTGAAAGACGAAAGATAGACACGGGAAGGCCCGAGCCGGACGATATAGTGGAGCTGTCGGAGTGCGGCTCCTAGTGCAGGCGGGGCCGGCCGCACCAACACCACGAGGTGTACATCTAAAGCAAGTCTCGCCCGATCCCTCTGTGCTCCGATTCCTCTCCTCATTCCTCTAAAGGACACGTGGTGAAAGACTTCGAAGCTTGAACTCGGTTGCTTCAAAGTTACGTAATAGTGTTAAAGTTTGTGAAGAGTATGTTCGAGTGGTCTTGTGACTAAGTGTTAAAACGTTTGGAATCATTTACACTCCCTTTTTACCTGTAGTTATCCTTTAGCTGAGTTTTCTACTTGCGGCCGGTTCAAGAAATACAGACTTTAAAAAATTAAGTTAATTAAATCGTATTGAATTAGATAGCTATTAGAACTAGTCAATTTGTGGTGGTGGTACATTTTCTACGAACGCTGGTGTTACTTTTAATCTTTATCTCGTAAATTAGTACGGTGCTTGCTGTGTAAGTTTTGTTCGTTATGTGTAAAGACAACGTTTTCAATGAACCTCAACGAAATTGTGGTTTGTTAATTTATTTTTATTAATGTTTATATGTAGTCATTGTTTTAGGATCAATGTGAATGTTAAAATTGATTTTGTATATGTATAGTATTACGGGTTTCGAATCATTGAAAGTTATTGTTTAAGTCATCGATGAATAAAGCCTATTGTTTGTGTATATTTAGTCGCGAGGAACTTCTAGTAAACGACTGTTTAGTATTGTAGCATCTATTTATAATTAAATTTATGTCACTGTCACGTACCTTAAGGATTGACAACAGAACCAAACGTTCGCGAATTGAATATTTCTCTTTTTTAAAACGAAATTGTATTTTCTGAATATAAAAGAATCCTATTTTCGTACAGAATTGTGTAATTTAGTATTTACTATTAATACGCATGTAAACCTAGGAATATTTTTAAAGCCATTAGTTCCGATTGTAAAACCAAACAAATAACAAAAATGATGCTAAAATTATGTTGAGTTCAGTTTTGTTGAGCAATTGGTAGACATAAAAAAGTGCAACAGAAAATTATAAAGTGCCAAAATATTATATTTAATTGATTAAGATAACTTATTGTGTGGATATCCTTACTTTAGAACCAGATTCTAAAACTATGATGAATTTTAACTATGCAATGAATATTTTTATATTTGGTTTATCTAGTCGTTCATCAACGTTCTTACAATTTTCTTTTTATAGTTCGCTAAATAGTAAAAGATGTTCTTCAAAACTATTCTACACAGATTTTCATCTTTTCCGATAGATATGTGTGAATATCCTGTAAGTTTCTAATATGTGTCTATGTAGTAATTGTAACAAATAGACAGTGGTACTAGTTAGGGACATCAGCAATAAATTTATACTTCGACTGTGCCTTTCCTATTTCTAATATATTATAAACTTGTGAAGTAAATGGTGGATGGTCATGGAACTCGATGTATGTAGTGTAGAAGTTACATAGTGCATTATCGATGTCACGTGTATTTAATAACTTCATGATAACTATTCTTTAAAGTCATTCTTCAATATTCACTTACCAGTTAACAAGTATATCATTCCAACAATGAAACTGTTCTCTTATAAATATTCGATTCTCTTACTTTTCAGACCAACTGACTTCGTTATGAAACTCTACGATTTTTTAAAAAGAACTTATACTTTTCTTACACAACGTCTTCCAACCTTTCATACTTTACCTTAAAATTTTAATATTTTCACAGAGTATATATAATTAACAATAGTTATTAAATCATAACATAATGTAGACATTCTTTTTCTTAACGAACTCTCTAAGAATTGATTAAAAGGAATTTAGTAAATTAAGAATAGTATTTTCGTGATAAAAGAAAATTTCGTGATAATGATGTTTATTTTTTCGGTACTGACTGTATAATATTTTAAGAAGTATGAACAATGTTCATTAGTTGAGTACATCTGTTAACGTAGCTGGCCATCGCCAGAGTTACGACATGTTAGGTTGAAAAATAAATTATTAAATAAATATACATGGCTTTTATTATATCCTGCCCTCAACCTTGGCTGCTCGAGCCTTTGCCCAAAGGACTTGACCTTCCACAACAAAGACGCCACAGCTCTCTGCAGAGGACGCCTCTTGAGTCTTGAAAATTTAAAGGCAAATGAAATCAAAAAATTGACTAACAAAATGTAGATTATTATTTAAGTTCTAACAAATTATATAACATGTTTAACAAAACACAGGAAATGAAGCTGGCGACAACTGGCTGACAACTGGCTGTGCACAAGATTAGCAAAACAAACAGAACTCAATAATTAGTATCCATAAAATGCAGTGTGGCATGTGTTACTGTTTCCATAAAAGATAGCTATCAAATAACCAACGCCAAAGAGAAATAAAAAATATTTTATCAGCAATACATACAAATTATAAGCAATTCTGCACTAAAACAAATCAGTAGTATAAAGGTATATGCTATTGAAAAAAAGCATGGGTATCTTTATTACATAAACGAGTCACGAATAACAAAATTGACTGCCTCACCAGGGACAAAGGAGAGATCGCACGAAATTGAGTTTGACGACAATCTTTGCCAGCATCGTACCTTGTTAGCAGGCTCTTACAATCTTATTTGCATAATTCCTCGAAACGAATTGTAATGGGTTCTTTATCGTGTTAACAATTACTTTTCGCACAAACAGCGTTGGTAATGCGTACTTAGTAAAACATCTGTTTGAAGGAATAAAATTATAATATACTATAATATTTTCCTTTTATAAATCGTTTGATAGAGCACATTCAAAACATAATAATCAATAAGAACATTTTTTTTGATGTAACATTAATGAGATAAACGTATCACCCGCATCGTGAATTTTAAAATTGATCTGATGTCTTCGCAATATACTCTGATATTCGCGGAAATAACTATTTTCATATCTGTAATTTGTTCAATGTATTTGTCAGACGCGCCTGTCTGGAGCCAAAGCGAGGCCTCTGACCTATATACAACTTGGAATTTGTTTCCTCACCAAACTTATTTTACACCACTTAAGAAACCGCGTGGGAGAATTTTTTATTATCAAGTACCTATATCACGATATTTTCGATGCCTTCTATTTTTTCCATATACAGATCCGACTCTACTATTTTCATAGCTAACTTGTTATTTGTGTAGTTTATCAAAGATTAATAAATTCAGCTCTAAAACTTTACATGAAATAAAAGACGCTAATTGTGCTAAATTTATGGAGCAAAATATTCTCTAAATACTTAATTTAATAAACTGTCTTAAAAGTGTCAACTAATTACAAATATTTCACGATACAATGGTTAATTAAATTAAATTCTAAGGCCCCGTATCCTGAACAGCATTTGATTTCTCCCGAGACACTAATTTATTCAGCGTATATCTCAAATATATTTTTCTCCAAATCGTGAATTACTTTAATTAAGTTAATTACGGATGAATGAAATCAATAATAGCCAAAATTTTTCGATGATGTTCATTAATTAAATACAAGACAAAAAAATTAATAAGAAACGTAAGGTAATTGTTTGTTGGAAAATTTTACTAGTGTTTTTTTATTTGTTTCCATTTATTTAATATATTACTGTTTCGATAAAACACAAACTTTTCGTCTTCAACTTCTACATAACTAGGGGCATAGCCATTTATAAGGTTCAAAGAATTTTATAATCCCACAAAGACACATCATAGAGCTATGAGCATTGAGCAGGTTCACATTCAACTAGATTAAGTGATTAGATAATGATGATGCAACTAACGCTTGAATACGGCTCTATTTTGTTTAACAGTAACCATTGTAGTGTGTACAAAATGTGTGTAGTGTGTACCCTATCTCCAAGCGATTGAAAGCAGACCGCACTTGACACAGATTGCCTTATAGCAAATTCATGTATTCAGTAAATTTATATGGATGTGCGATTTAGCACCTGGATCGTAAAAGAAATTCATAGCGTGATATATTGTAATTTTTATTAGCCAAACATCTGGAATAATTACGTAACTGCGTTAGATATCTTCCTGGACTGAATACCTACATATAATTTTATGCGAATTGGTTGCTATACATTATTTTTACCACGCATTGTATTGATCGTGATACGGAAGCGACCATGAAAATTTCTTTTGCAAATATTATTTATAGCCCGAGAAAATTAAGCCGAAAATCGACCAGACAATATCTAAATAAAATCAGATATAACATAAACATATCATGAAAATGCACTTTTACATACCAAACTACCTATTAATTTGGTATGTAGGTAGCCCGCACGCGTATGAATGTCCCGTTTAAGTTTGTTAAAAAATATTAAACTTACTGTTAGATTAAAAATTACTAAATAGTGTAGGTAAAGTTTTCCTGTAGAAATACATATTTACACATACATAGGTATTACCTATGGATTAGCACAAAACTATGAAATTCTAAATTTATTAAACATTTTCTGCCCTATCACGAGGTTCACACTTTGCTAATCTAAATTTATATAGATCCTTAATAAGTCCTTAATTTTGCAGGACTCCAATTACGGTCTCAGTGTCCTGAAGATAGGCCTGTAACCACATAATTCAAAAAGTCTAATTTGATAGTTTGTTAGCTTTGTTTTAGACAAACAACAAATTTTATCGTTGTTGAAAACTTCAACAGTAGGTTTATTACATACTAGATTGTTTCCACACAAATAACTAATGGCATATCATCATTTATTCGCCACCAGCCAATAATAATTCAATTCCAAAATTCATTTTACCATCACGTACTGCAAAATCTATTTTACGCTACGTGACTAGCCAAAGATATTTTAGCTGCACTTTTGGAGTGCTCCGCTACAATCGTCCAATTTGAAGACAACGGCTGCATTGAGAGATTTTCGAGACTGAAAATGCGAAGCTATCAAGATTTACAGTTGAAAATCCGCACCATTCGGCGCCAAGTATGGGCTATTGAACCACAATCATTTGTCATTTTCAATTGCGAGTCAAGTCTAAATCCAAATAAAAAGAAAAGCACAACAAAGTCGAAAAGAATGTGCCTACATATAGAGAGGTTACTACTGGATTTTGCATTTATAAAGGTATAAAGATGTCGTGCGTTGTGCGACATTATTTACACAAATTCGAACACATGGGAATAAATGTCTGAATGCAATCGTAAAAGTAATTGCGACTTAAGTATTTTCTCCTATTTTTATTTAACACCTAACACGTCCTAAACAAACTTCTTATCGTCCATTACAGTCCCTTTACCATTAATCCCTTCATTTTCTTTCACCTTCAGAATAGACCCGCAGTACAATAGCCTTTTATTAAAAGTACCGAAACATTACGACGCCGAAAAGGACGCACTAAAATCTAAAAATAAGTAGGCCACCTTAAACACACTTCGCTCATGATAAAAATAAAAAAATTAAATAAAAATCATTTATTGATCAATTTGTGGGTTAGGTACAAACATGTAACATTTGGACCCCAAACTAGGACAGCCTGTATTTTGGGGTCCACCTTCCTTAATGACACAATAATAACAAAACTATAGCATAATATTAACTTAAATAATGATTTAGGTAATTTAGCTATTTTTTATACAAAATTATACAATGATGATCTATCAAATGATGGTCTATCAACAATAGGTAATGTCTTATAATGTTAATTTTAAACGGGACCAAGTATTTAAAATTAATAAGATCTATCGTCCATTTCTTTTCTATTCGTTTGTTAAATCATTTATTCAAAATTAATAAACTATTTCGGTTTTCACTAATGTTACATTTAACAATATGTTTTCATGTCTTAATATTTTAATTTTTAATCAAACATCTCTTTCTACTGCTCTATCTGGGAAGCTTAAATATATGCAATAGTTTTCATATAAACTAGAAGCAGCACGGAAAATCTTTACCGAAATAATATAACCTACTAACTAAACACTGAAACGTACCTTGCTGGAGAAGAAAAGATAAACACATCCTAAATTAAACATAACATAAACGTGTTTAGTTTAGTCCTTTCACAGAAGGTCACAGCTTTAAGTTGGGTAAGTTAAATGTCTACCTTGTGTGCTTTAAAGACATCTTCGATAAGTATTTGACAATTTACAAATTTAAAATACTGAAATATTTTATTTCGTTATGTATATGTTTACATAATTATTTCAAATTACAATATTAAAATCAAAAAAATTGTAGGATGTTTATAGAACCAACATTTACCTAATTAAATGAATCCCAAACACAGTTATGAAAAAGATTCTGTATTGGCATAGAATAAATTCAATCGTACACAGGAGGATACATTGAAAGAAACCTTTAACGTATTTATATCAGGATTGCTTGCCACCACGTGGGTTGATGAAAGAGGCTGTCAATATATTATATCCACCCACATACATCGGGCAGTCAAGTTGAAAAAGTATACAATGAGTAAGTATAAGCACGGGTTTAATATTTTGTAATTAGTCTACACAGAAATCAGATATTCTTATCCTAGTATCTGGATTACTATAAAATTCTTAATATGAACTATTAAGTTCATAAAAAAAATTACAGTAAGGACAAAAGATAGTACCTAGGTAATAAGTTTTTTTCAAAACCATTACGACTAATACATACCTACAAAGGAAATGACACTAACATATTGTATGCTCTAGTTATTTTTTATTTATTTATTCTCATATTCAAATTTAAATGACTGAAATAACACGTTAAAAAGGGACATTTTCAAGGAAAGTTTACGTAGGATCGCATTATCCCGTATAGAAACGTACGTAAACTTTTATGTTCATTTGGTAATATAAACTTTGATATTTCGTCATTCGTTTTATTATCAAGTAGGTACATAATTAAATGCAAGACTTTATTTAAGGTAATATGCACCTTCTACCTATATTATTCTGTTTTATTTTGATATCTTCAGGGAATTCAACTAAGTTTCCTTAATTCTCTCTATATGCTAAGTAATCAGTGAATCTAACAATAATAACAAACTTGCTGATGAGACTTTTTGAAATGTCTGTTCAAATTAGTGAAATCCGTGGACTATTTAATAAATCAAGAGGAAAGCTCAGTACCACGGGCAACTGTTCAAACTAAGTTAGCAAATATTTAAGCAAACCCCAGTTCAAGATAATGGAGAGGGTCAGTTGTAAGAACAGTTCCTTGATATATATTTTTTTTTTTTTTACGCCGCACTAGGGGAGCGCTTGGCCACGATCTCGCCTGATGTTAAGCTGAGATGTGGCCTAAGATGGAGCGCGCTTCCCTAGGATGTACCTGTTCACTCTCCTCTTGAAGACCCCCATATTGTACTCATCGGGGAACACAGATTCAGGAAGCATGTTCCAGTCCCTAGCGGTTCGAATAAAGAATGTCGATCCGAACCGCTTAGTCCGGGTACATGGAACGTCAACCATATATGAATCCTTTAAGACCCCACACTTACAGTTTTAACTAATGACGCATATTAAATGTGATTTCATTGACCTAAGATTCGAAACTTTGTACCTACACAGAAAGAAGTATTTAGGAAGGTTTACTGATATTATTTTATAATTATATACAATATTTCTTGCACTCACTCACAGATAGAGCAACCTATTTTATGCTTGTTGAGTTGGTTTACCAAGAATACGAGGGTATGAATTTGTAAATTAATAACACATTAATAAGCACTTTTAATGTAAGTAGTTTCCGTATTTAGGAATTTTATTGACGTATCGAGGGAGCAGCAACATGAGTTGTAATTTCCGCACGACTCACTGTAATGGTGATCGACGTTTTAACTTCGTTTAACGGCATTTCGATACTGAATTACTTCACCACACATTATATTTTGATGTGATTGGTTTTAATAGATTTTCAATTATTTCTACCTAGTCGTAGAGCCTTTGTATGTTTCAAAGATGTTTGATTAATAACTCACGAGTAAAGCTTAATAATAAAAAAACCATAAATATGAAATAGGGAAACTTTAATGAATATTATTTATAGGTACTGGATATATGTATTCGTATTCCATTCAATATGTCTTTCTAAATCACAATATTCCTTTGATAAGCTTCAAAGACGTGTTAATAAATACATTTTCCTCCTTGTCTTTTTCCTTAAATAATATTTAGGTACCTATTTATTGTCTATACATATTCAAACTATCCGATTTTAAAATAATCATCTAGAAAGAGTACGCTATAAAATAGCAACCATATCGTTTCTTATTCCCAAGACACCGAATTACAAGATAATGACAAAGGAACATTTTCCAATTACGTTCACATCGCTGCTTACGAGCGTCGAGACGAATAATTCAATAATACAAGATGTCGTTAAATAGCATGCTCTCATATTTCCTTCCTTTAAATCTCGACGTAAATCAACGTTACCTTCTGCAGGTAGAATATTTATATCTAATGTTCTGTATGAGTTACGGATTTTCTTCCATGCGAAATAAAAAAAATGCCTTATCAACAAGTGAGACTAATGTTCATTAGAAAATTCTTAAAAATGTTAAAGGCATGCCTTACTCCAGCACAATGTGCCGTTTGCCAAGTAGGTATATTATATTCCTTGTACCTACTTATACAATATGTGTTACTATATAATAATGCACTTTATAATAATAACAGTAATAAATAACTAAATCATATACCAAGCGCAATACAATTTTAAAGCTAAGAAATATAACAAGCTCACAACTAACTTTCATCAGCAGGAAATTAAAAATCTAGAAAGCTTATAACTTATTCAATTCAGCACGCCTCAAGCATAACTTAAGAAAAGTATGAAAAAGTTAAATATTACAGAGAAAGGTATTAAACGTTTTTAGTCATTATTATTTTCAGAATATTTATAAACATAAAATATGCTTAATAACAATTTTTCAGTGGATTTTATTGTACAATTTCTTATTTGCCACATTGTGTGTGGCATAGGTTATATTCATCACTAGCTGTTCCCCGCGGTTTCACCCGCATTGCTTCGCTGCTGTTGATTTTAGCGTGATGATATATAGCCTATAATATACCCTTCCTCGATAAATGGGCTATCTAACGCCGAAAGAATTTTTAAAATCGGACCAGTAGTTTCTGAGATTAGCGCGTTCAAACAAACAAACAAACAAACTCTTCCGCTTTATAATATTAGTATAGATTATGAAATGTTTTGTCTCAATTTCAAATTCTATATAATATGCATGGTTTGTTTGGTGCTTTTCAAAGCGAACATTCATTATTAAATGCATTTATGCTTTGTCTCAAATGAAATGATTATTATATCATATCCCATTTGGAGCAAATTTAAACTTTTTGTAGGTATTAAATAGGTAGATACTATTATAGATAAGTATGTTAAAATATATTCCATAAAAGATACGGCGAAATTGGTAGGAAATAAGGCTAATATTGGAGATCAATATTCTGACACACGAAGAGTAACGGAAGCATTATCGAAAATCTCATTAAGTCGGTTTGGATGTAAATTTGTATGATCGAGGCGAGTATCAGATGTTCGAACGGAATCTATATCACGACCGCTGGTATTTCAGCCCGGATATTATAAGTCATTACTTGATTTTATCAATGGAAAGTGTTATTACAATTAATGGCTTCTTGCGTTGAGGTAGGACATGTTGTCTGTATTAATATATATCATATAATATGGGTACACTTGCCAGATTATAAAAATAAGTAGGTAATTTATGTACAATTGTAGGTTGTGTTAGGAATTAATTTAAGAAAAATATCCCGCTTACTCATCTATGCGACAAAGCTTTTTTATGGTGTAGGTTGGGATAGCTTCAATAGTAGTTAATTTTATTGAATATGTTTGAAATGTACATTAGGTAAGACATTAGGTATATAGAGCAGGCTTATAGAGACCTTAAAAGGTTGTATCGGAATCGGTAAACGGAAAACATAATGCGACGCCCAAAAATAGTGAAAGTTTTGGGCGGTGTACGTCGCTAATTGGATGTCTTAGTTAAACAATTAATTTGCTCAATCGCAAAGTTTGCTTTGAAATTATGCTGCATATAAGCTTTACTGGGTGATGCTATTACGAGCTAGATTTTCTTTCCTTTGGAAAAACGTACAGGGTATCCATTTTGCTTTATGCAAAATTCATGCAAAGAACGTTTTCATTACATTTTCGTCATAGGTATTAAAGTTCTGTTATAAATTTCGCCGTAAGGAGGAAATAATATTGTTTTATATTTTGTGAACGGATTAAGCAGAGTACTTACCTGTTTAATTCTCTTTAGGAAATGGAAAGATAAGGATTAAAAAAAAACTGAGAAAAATTACCTTCATCCTCTCTGAAGTACCTATCAGATTAGATAGAAAAGAAATAAAATATTTAAACTATAGATTCACTACCAATTTTATTCTATACCAATCAATTTTCTAATTTATCCAGTATTCAGAAACCTTGTCAATTCTGAAAATTTTATAGCTAACTTTACAGAGTCGATGCTTCGAAACAAGATAAGTATCTTATTCTTCATGTAAGGTTTTATTTTCTACATGAAATTGCAATACAACTTTCCAGATCCTCACATAAATTACATCAATAAACAAAGATTTTCAAATAAATTGTGTGCTCAAGGCAAAAATATTGTTATTTTCTCACTTATAGTAAACAGATACGATAAAGAGCTGGAAATGAACAAAAAACATTTTTTTAATATATACTAAGAACAAAGGTATATGTACAGGAATCTGCGCTTATCAACAATACATTGCTTATTCATTTCATTTCGGCTCGGAAGAATGGCTTTTTAAAAATTAACGCACAAGTCGCCGTCCATTGTACATTTCATACATTGTTCTATATTATTGTTTCTGCATTTTTTATGATTTGGTAAAATCTAATTTTCCTGATTGTCCATTCAAATTACGAATTTAATATTTAATAAGATGTACTTACACACATAATACCTACATCTTGGTTTTCAGTAAGGGTCAACTCACACCAAAAGAGCGGCGAAGCGCAGCGAAGCGGAGCGCAGTTTCCGTGTCATATGAATTTTTACTTTATTGTCATTACTATAAAACTTATTATCGCCTGAGAAACTCGAGCCCGCGGCGCCGCAGGAATTCCGCGGAATTCCAGCGGCGCCGCGGGCATCCGCGCGACTCGTTCGAGTTTCTCATGCGATAATAAGTATTATAGTAATGAAAATAAAGTTAAAATTCATATGGCACTGAAACTGCGCTCCGCTTCGCTGCGCTTCGCCGCTCTTTTGGTGTGAGTTGACCCTAAGATGGAACCATAAAAGGCACAGTAATCAATTGTATAATTATTACTATAACTATGCTGAATCTTTTTAATATAACTTATTCCGCATCGATATCATAATTATAAAAAAATCTTCATGGCATGCAAAAAGCTGAACACGTGCTACGTCTAATGTCGATGGGTTCTTCCTGCAAAAATGTTCGTAGAACCCATCGACATAACACCTACCTAGTGGCATAAACGCGTGGTTTTCACAAAACTACCGAAACTCTTCTAGTTTCGAGAACAACAACTCTATTACATAATAATAATTATTATGTATCCTATATTTCATTGAGAAGCAGGACTAAGAATCAAGATTCCAATTGGGGCAATGACTATTAGACAATAGACGCCGTTATACAGCTTTATTGGCTGCTTCATGGTGTGTTTTATTGTTGTACTTCAAAACACATTACCATATCTCTACGACGATATAAAACTCGATGTTTGTCGATCATGCAATCTGTTTCTAGTTTAGTCGTAGAATGTGAAGTAGCACTCTAACCTGAATTATGATCATCAATAACAGAACTAGGTATAATAAATTCCGTAGGTCATCAAGATTATTTTTCAATGGGCAAAACTTGCATCAATAAATGAAGGACAGTATGAAATAAATACATTATATAGGGAAGAGTTTTTAAAATTATGAAGTACAAGTAGTTCCTGAGATTAGCGCGTTCAAACAAACAAACAAACTCTTCAGCTTTATAATATTAGTATAGATTACCTTTTAGAACATACTGAACACAAGGCATCACTAATAGTGCTGTATTATTTTGACCAATTTATCACCAGATTCCATAGCTTAGAAATAAATAAATGAAAATGGTTGTGTAAAATATTTCAGTAGGTAAGTAAGAATGTCCGGCCAGTGATTAACGAGGTGGGTAATTTGTGCGATGGAGGTCGGGAACATTACTAACCTCAGCTGGATTTCCCAATAGATTTGTTTATTTCAATTAAATGAACTTTAGCTAGAAGAGATGTAATTACGTAACAGCCTCGGGATTTTGTTTTGGTTTTAGATGCAGGTATAGGTTGGTTAGATGATACAAGACACATAATTTATTCTGGTGTTCTTATTATAATTTTGCACTAAAGGGCAGGTGACTTGATTAATAGTTAGTTACCTAATACGAAAGTTAGCATGAAAAAGTAGACCTATATTATATCCATACATTAAAATTATGCTTTCAAAACATATTCCCAATAACATATTTTATCTAAGTAATAAGTTATTCCCAGAAATTCCAGTCCACGAACAAATAAGCTTCATTAGAATGAAGTCTACAGGTAATCTTCCCAAAGACACGATTTCTATGTAAAATTTCTTAACCTTCAAGTCATACTTTGTGATGAGAAAAATAAATAAAATAAATTTAAATTAAATAAAATTTAAAAATACTTAATATTTCAACGAAGAATTATGAGCAATGTGAATTGATAAATGCCCTACGAAAAGGAGAGAAATTTTCTGCCTTCATAACTTGAACAAATTGGATCAAAGTAATATGAATGGTTTCAAGATTTATAGGTTTCACCAAATGTTGACCTTCTGACCAATAAAAACGTAAGGTTCTATACAAATCGCGTAATTACAAAAGTATTAAAAATTATTTAATATACTAATATTATAAAGCTGAAGAGTTTGTTTGTTTGTTTGTTTGTTTGAACGCGCTAATCTCGGGAACTACTGGTCCGATTTAAAAAATTCTTTCGGTGTTAGATAGCCCATTTATCGAGGAAGGTTATAGGCTATATATCATCGCGCTACGACCAACAGGGGTGGAGCCACGGGGGTGAAACCGCGCGGAGCAGCTAGTTATTTAATAAAAACGAGGATATTATTACGAGCTGGCGCAAAAATATAAAAACAATTCTGCGTAAAAACAGAAGTCATTTTATTTACCAGTCTCTAGCGAGGGGGTGCAGATAAATCACCCACCCGCTGTTCCTAAGCACCTAATTTAAAGTAATAACTACATTATTATATTGAAATAAAGGCCAAAAAAAAAATACAAAATGAGTGTACCTTTCTAAACTAACTATACCGATTACCGACATAATATGTATACACCCGAATCGATATTGCAATATTAAAAATATAATATATTTGAAAGTTTTTATTTGTGTGAACATAGAACATGAGAAAGGCTTGCACAAATTTTAATCCCAGTCCATCCGAAAAGGCTTAAAATGCAACCACGTAGTTTTAATTTTGTTGCATGTATTCAAAGTGAATATTCTATTTGAAAGTATAATTCTGCTAATCTTAACTCAACACATTTTTGTCATAAGGCTTTGTCATTGGTTGTTAACAAAACAAGGCATGTAACTTGCATGTAACATTATACAATATGAATAACTCTCTAACTTTCCTTGTTTATATTTATACAATTCCATACATTCGCATTGTAGTTCTGTACACGTAAAACCGCGCATTCAACAGGTAAACTGGAGTTTGAGCATACAAAAACTTCTGTTCTCTCAACAACAGCTACGTTTACGTCTTATTTGAACGTGAGGGAATTGACGAAAAATATAAAAAGTAGTTAAGGAAATGGAAACCATTATGTTTCAGATGATAATTTTTAATTTGGAGATGTTGACGTACATCTTAGTATTTTATGAGAACATTTTATAAGCTCAATACCAGCATGCATGAACATAATATAAATCTTACCTACTGAGTAGGTATTGCGGAAATCAACGCGGGAATGTTGAGTACCTACTTGCAATAAGCTTTCAGCCAATATTCATTTAATTACACGATAATAACGACAGAGAATCGGGTGATTTTATAGGTCTATAGGTAGGTACTTAACTCATAATAAATTACAACCTATTAAAAATTTAGCTGTAAAAATATAGAGGTGCCAACAATTTAAAATTCTAAAACCTTTAATTAACCCAGTTGTTACTATCGTTCTTTTAAAAGGACGCACCATAAATAAAATTATTATTAACGATGAGGGCATTTTTGAAAAAAATGTTTATATTCATTTGGCACCTCACGGTTGTAGGAATTGGAAAATTAAAGTGTTGTGTCGTTTTATAACAGTGGTATATTTTTAAATTATTTTAGAATTTCTGCCATTTTCCATTGATAAATCAAGTTAAATGTATTATCAATAAATTACAACAAATTACTTGATTTATTTTAAATACACGTAATTTGAAACGTGTTTTATCAGAAATATATTATATTACCTACTATTAGATCACATTTTATTTGTGATATTTATGCAGTTTTAATTGCCGTTCTTTTAAAAGGCCAGTAGTAATATGTACTACTACAGAGTACTTTTTTGCGCATGCACTCTTTGAAGAGCATCACAGCATCGGCGAAGCCATGGTGCCCTACTATGGCGGCCATCCATGCAAGCAATTCATAAGAGGGAAACCAATAAGATGGGGGTATGAATTTTGGGTCGGAGTGACACGGTTAGGTTGTATAGTTTGGTGTGATCCATACCAAGGACAATCGAATGATGTTGGTAATCAAAACAAATACCAAAAGCCTCTGGGATTGGGTGCAAGCGTTGTATTACAGTATGCCGATGTACTGCGAAAAATATAGGGCAAAGCTGCATTCCATTTATTTTTTAACAACTTTTTTACGTCCATTCATCTCATTGATGAACTTCGAGTACGAGGAATAAAGGCTACTGGCACAGTACGTGAAAATCGCGTTGCGAAATGCCCTTTGCCTACTGCCTTTGAGAATTGAAAAAGACACCACGAGGTACATTCAAGCATCAATCGACCAGAGCAGAACTTTATTTTGCAAATGGAATGATAACAGTGTTGTGACTGTTGCATCAAACTTTGATACGATTCAGCCTGTGTCTACAACGGTAAAGAGATTTTCACAACAACAGAAGAAAAATATACTTGTCGTAAAAAAAGTACGAGAAAATGGGAGGGGTGGACAGATCCGACCAGAGCATCGGTTTGTATAAGACATCTATCAGAGGCAAGAAGTGGTATTTTTCTTTGACTTGTCATGGACTTGATATGGCAATACATAATTCTTGGCAAATATATAAGTAAAAGGGGGCCATTATGATTATCTCCACATTCGTAGAAGTGTTGGAACTGCTCTGCTCGAAACTTATAAGAATGAGGAACGTAAAGGTGCTAGAGTTTCCGTGAAACCTCTGGATTTGATGGAAAAGATCACATCATTAGGTACAGAGACAAGCAGCTTCGGTGTATAGAATGTCACAAGAAAGAATTTCTATTGTTCTAAATGTAATGGAACCTTGCATCCTAAATCATGTTTTGAAAACTTTCATATTGCTACATAAATATATGTGAAATGTATGTTGTCATTTTAATATCATAGTCTACCTACTTAGTAGTACATATTACTACCGTCCTTTTAAAAGGACACCATTTTCCGAGATTTCCACGATAGATAAAATTTTTATACTATTTTTCCAGTTAAACTTTTTGCAATATGGACACAATATGTAAATTTCACCTAAATATGATTACAAAAATTGTTTCAGTAACATCTGGGTTAAAGAAAAGCAAGCTTTATCATTTTATACTCATTCGGAATAACAGCTAATCCGTCTTTGACAACAACAAACAAAGTTGGCCGAGGGTCAGATTAAAAAGGTGAAGAGGACGCAAACAAATATTGATTCCCATTCGTAACTTGGCAGTCCCTTCGCAAACAGAAGGGTCTGCGGACGACACAAAGAGCTAACTTAGACGTATCCATATTAAATGAACGGACCGTGTCTGAAAAATAAATGAGATCTTTTTAATCTGCTTTGTGTTAATCATTTTCGTACGCTTAATAAATGTGACAAGGGATTAAATTTCAAGTAAGAACAACCACTTTGTACGTATTTAATATTTTTTTACAGAAATACACCTATATATATCATAAAACTTTAGGTATCTCCTTTAAATTCTCTATATCTCTACCTTTTATCTTCCTGTGTTCGAAGTTTCTTGAAGCCGTCGATTGTCCTTGTAGCAAAATACAAAATATAAACCTTAATTTTACTGATTTACATTATTGAGGTCAATACTCAATACAACCCCTTATGTAATGTGGCCATTGAAATTTGATTTAGGTATCACAACATCGTATTCACAAAAGTCTCGTAAAATTGAATACTTATTACACAAAGTAGGTACAAGATTGAACACAGAGGAGAGCTCTTCTAAAGCTAACCTTTGATAAAACCGCCGACCACATTCGTACTTCGTACACTAACTTAGTTTCAAGGGTTAAATCAACATGAAATACGATAGCATTTTAATCAAATAATTCAGCAGATTTAATGTTCTCGACATTGGGTATTTATAAATATTATTACATATTAATGGAGTTGGAAGTAAAGCGGAAATTGCAAACATGTAATTTACATGCAATTTTACCAGAATGAAATATCCGCCCTGGGATGACCAAGCCGTAGAGTAAATGTGAATTAATTCGTTATTGCATTTTTTATACTTTCCTAGTTCATTTCGATTTCAATTATGACTCAAATGAAAATCATAATTACAGTAAAATATAGATAGATTTATAATTTGGTGAAAACTAAAATATGTAAGTGTGTGTAGAATCTACACACACTTACATACATCTACACTGTAGATAGTGTACTACATATTATACTCTACTGCCTCGGCATTTGCATATGATATAGGAACTCTTGTTTCTTCTATATCTTGCGATGTGCCCACTCTAATGAAATAAAATTTGAGTCTTCTGGACAATAACTATTGAGTAAATTGCAGCAATCACGATACAACCAACAATGCACTAGAAACAATCGTCAGCCATCATTAACTGCAAATTGAAACAGCTACACGGAGTAAGAAATAACGAACTAGAAAATAAATAGAAAAGCAATTTGTGAAAAACAGTTCTTATTGTTGTACCACACAAAGGGTTGAAATTATCGACGCAATATATAATTAGTTTATATAATAATTTAAAAATATGCTCATAAAACTCGACGACACGAGCAATAAAAACGACATCACAGGACTACATAAAACTATTCATCTTGTAAACACATTATTTCCGTCATTCCGCTCGTTAATTTATTTTCACAAAATAAAAATCAAATTGTAATACAAGTGATCAATAACAGTTTTTGTATGATAAGCTGTACGAATAATTTCCATCGTTTGTATACAAAGGTACTTTTAGTTTTGATTTATTTACAATCCCAAATTTTGACAAAACTATTGACTCAAACTGAAATTGTCGTCTTCATATTATTTTATTTATTATTTTTAGGTATAGACAATAATTATGTCTCTTCAAGAAGCTTATATGTCTCTCTATGTACTATAGATATCACCTTGGATATCACTATAACCCAATTACAGACAATCGGAGTTCGGGAAGTGGGAGGGGGGGCTTCTAAGGCTAAAAAATGGTTTCTCTTGATTTCCGACAAAACTACAAGTCCTATGGAAAAAAGTTCAATGGCAAAGTTGTAGGTAATAAAAAGTTCTACAACTTTTGTATTCACAATTTTTTCACATAACCTCAAAATTTAGGTGAAAAATTCAAAAAACCAAGTTTTTGGTTTTTTATTTATCTTTTTCAAAAAAAAAATTTTTTCTACAATATTTGGTGAAAACTTACCTTATTATGTCCCAAATACACTGTAATTTATTTGATTGAAAATATTTATTTTTTCGCCTTATTTTAACTTAATACGAAAAAAACAACCTAATTTTCAATCGAAAATTCTGACGTCAAAATATCAGCTTTTTTCAAAAAGTTTGGGGGCTTTTTGTTCGTTGAAATATCTAGTTTCTGATAGTGTAAATTATAATATACATTACCATATGACATTTACTCAGAAAATGCATACAAACTGTGTGATAATGAGCTTTCACTAAGTCAGGCAAATTTCTCAAACGACCTGAAATGTTTTTATCGACATCATTTTGTTTATGAACATGCTGTCAAATGTTAGCTGTGGTATCGTTACTTTGATCAGATGAATTTTTTTCTTTTGAAATGTTACCGAAAAGCCGATACAAGAGAAAATATAGAGTTCGAGAAATTTGCCTGACTTAGTGAAAGCTCATTATCACACTGTTTGTATGCATTTTCTGAGTAAATGTCCTATGGTAATGTATATTATAATTTACACCATCAGAAAGTAGATATTTCAACGAACAAAAAGCCCCCAAAATTTTTGAAAAAAGCTGATATTTTGACGTCAGAATTTTCGATTGAAAATTAGGTTGTTTCTTTGGTATTAAGTTAAAATAAGGCGAAAAAATAAATATTTTCAATCAAATAAATTACAGTGTATTTGGGACATAATAAAGTAAGTTTTCACCAAATTTCGTAGAAAAAAAATAAA